>JASDQU010439255.1:23320-38763 GCA_032191745.1 Picea mariana
CAATGATTTAGCCAAGATTTGACTAGAGTTTGAAGCAATTTTTGGGAGCCTCTTGTCATCCATGTTGTTTATCTTGTTCTCTTACGTTATGTATCTAATCATAGCAATGCTCTCAATGGGAGAAAGGATTTCTTTTAGGATATGATGTATTGCCCTTAATTTTGAGATTATAAGTAATTAAATTATTTTAGATCTGTTCTATCTTTCTCCAGGAAGCCAAAGGTTTACTAATTTACAATTGTTTTAGAGCCCACAATAAGATTTCCACCCTCCATTTATCCCTTTTTTCAACATTTTAATTTCAATTGAGCTTGTGGTGGATATTGATTCCAAGATACTTGTATGAAGGGACTTCCTCCAAGTTATTGTTGTCATAAAAAAAGTATCGTAGGTGATCCTTTTGGATTTAATTATCAGAACCTTTGTTTTTTCAGTGTTCACAGCCATGCCCATGCTAGAGAAAAAATCTTTAAGAGTTATTAGTTGCTTGCATAGGTCATAAGGAATCTTTGCCATAAGAACAATATCATCAACATAAATAAGGAGGATGATGACTATACTAGCGAGAGTGAGGCCAACACAGCCTGCATCCTCCAAACAATCTTCTAACTTATCAATATAGATGCCAAAAAGCGTAGGGTATAGGGGAAAACCTTGCTTGGCTCCTATATTACAGTTAATTTCTTCCGACCAACCCCTAGTGTTCCTAAACTTGGAAATAAATTTATCATATAACCTTACTGCAACACCTCTTAGCTCGAAAGGGACTTTCATCTCTTCTAACCTATAATGCTAAAAAAAATCAATGTCTAAAAACCAATAGATTAAAGTTATTTTAAGCATGAATACATTAAATATTTGTAATAATAGGTTGGGGGTAAATATGGATGTATAGTGTACGAAACCATAGTGTTAGTTTTGAGTGTCTAGAAAGTATTACTTAACTGAAGTTTGTAATAATAAGTTGGGGTAAAGACGGATTTATGTTGTAGATAACTATAGTGTTAGTTGTGAGTACTATAATGTTAGTTGTGAGTGACTAGAAAGTATTAATTAACTGAAGTTGAGTAGTTATCATTCTTGGAATGTCCATCTAATATCCCATTCCCCCTTTTGTATGTCCAAACCACTTATCAATGTTGGTGTTGAATTTTAATAAGAGATGATATTGTATGTGAATGAATATCTAATTACAATTATGAGTGTTCTATATATAAACAACACATGGTGACCAAGGTGACCATCCATCAAGACATGTGTCCCTTGGGTAATAAATATATTTATACTTTATATTATATTATACATATAATAAAAATATATTTTATATTTATACTTTATATTATAAAAATATTATTAAATTAATAATATTATAATTAACAATATTGCTCAATAATTAATAATCATATTAATAATTATCAAGATAGTAGAATGTATTTTTGATGCTGCCCAAACATCAACACTCCCTCTTAGTTAGGGAGACATTCTATAATATACCAAGTTTACCTCTGAAGA
This sequence comes from Picea mariana, assembly GCA_032191745.1. Classification (NCBI taxonomy): domain Eukaryota; kingdom Viridiplantae; phylum Streptophyta; class Pinopsida; order Pinales; family Pinaceae; genus Picea; species Picea mariana. Next base: position 24,833 of record JASDQU010439255.1, read on the forward strand.
TTACATGTGGGTAGCTCTCAAATAACTTCAACATGTCAGTATGACATCCATTACCTCTCAATGCATTTGTACCTTATCATGTGCACCCTTGTGACTTTACAGGAAATGCATCCAAGGCCAGTGCGTAGTTCTCAAATAACTACAACATGTCCCTAGGACATCCACTACCCTGCAATGCATCAGTACCTGATAATGTGCACCCTTGGTCTCAGTGATATCCCTTTTTGATGTTGGATGAGATCCACCTGTCTCAGTGCCAACCCTTTTTCATGTTGGATGTGTTCCACCTATCTCATTGCCAACCCTTTTTCATGTTGGACGAGAACACTCAGTGCCAGGCCTTTTTCATGATGGATGAGTTCCACCTATCTCAGTGCCAACCCTTTTTCATGTTGGATAAGAACACTCGGTGCTAGCCATTTTTCATGATGGATGAGTTCCACCTATCTCAATCCATCCCTTTTTAATTTTGGATGAGAACACTTAGTGCCAATCCTTTTTCATGTTGGATGAGTTCCACTTGTCTCAGTGCCAACCATTTTTCATGCTGGATGAATTCCACATGTCTCAGTTCCATCCCTTTCTCATGTTGGATGAAAACACTCACTGCCATCCCTTTTTCATGTTGGAGGAGAACACTCCCTCTAAAGAGGCACCTTTTCAAGCTTGTCCCTAAAGTATGCAAACTTCATCCTCAACAATAGGTTGGTAAAAACGTCCACAACTTGATCCTCTGTAGTCACAAAACTGAAGCCTCACTACTCCCTTATGCACTATATCCCTTATATAGTAATATATGATCTCAATATGTTTTGACCTGTCATAGAACACGAGATTCTTTGACAACTTCATGAAACTCCAATTATCACACCAAATGTAGTTTGCCTCCAGTCTGAGACCAAATAACCTAGACACTACTATTGCACATGTTGCAAAATACTCAGCTTCAATCATACTAAGCGCCACACATGAATTATTCCTACATCTGATGGAGCCTCTTACTCCTTACTATAGTACCCAACTCCCTCTGGCATTGACCGTCCAACTCCCTCTTGAGCACTGGATATCAGCAGAATCTTTAGCATGCTGACTTCAACACTTTTCCTCAAGAGAAAGTCTCATCATCCTCTTCTTGTAGTTCTTACCTACAAGTCAAATTCAGTCCATTAGTTTGCAATTTATGAAGCCACACTTCTTCACAACTTGCTTCAAATGTTGCAACATACTCAGCTTCATCCATACTAAGCCCCACACATGAATTGTTCATGCATCTAGCGGAGCCTCCTACTCCTTACTGTAGTGCCCAACTCCCTCTGGAACTAACTGTCTAGCTCCCTCTCGAGCACTGAATATCAACTGGATCTTCAACCTATTGATTTCATCACTTGTCCTCCAAAACAAGTCTCTTCATCCTCTTCTTGTAGGTCTTACCTACAAGTCAAATTCAGTCCAATAGAAAGCAATTTCTGAAGTCACACTACTTCACGACTTGCTTCACATGATGCAACATACTCTACCTCAATCGTGTTGAGTGTTACACACAACTACTTCTTGTTGCTCCATGAAACCATAATGGAGCCTATACTGAAGCAATATGTTGACGTACTCTTCTGATCAATAATATTTCCATCCCAATTTGAATCTAAATATCCATATAACCTGAACTCATGGTCTGTCACATACCTGAGACCATAATCCAATGTACCCTTAAGGTACCTCATCACATGTTTTGTTGTAACCAAATGAACCTACATGGGTCGCTCCATATATTGACTCAGGGTGTTCAGAAAAAAAAATATATTCAGTCTTGTGTTCGTCAAGTTCATCAACGAACCCACCATATGCATGTATAAAGTAACATCCATAGTCTCTAAATTCATATCATGCAACAACTTCAGATTTGATACCATAGGTGTAGTCATTTCCTTGCAATCCAACGTACCGAACCTCTTCAAGATTTCTATTGTATACTTCCCTTGATTCAAAAAGATCTCATCCTATCTCTCTCATACCTGATGACCCAAAACATAATGCATCATCCTGAGAAATTTCATCTCAAAATCAACAACCAGTGTTTCTCTTACACTCTAAGATGATATTTTCCACACTTGTTTAAAAATAGGTCATCCATATACATCAATAGTATTACCAGACCATCATCCACAATCTTAAGGTAAAGATTAGGTTATGCATTTTTGTTTGTAAATCCTAAGCTCGTCAGAAAATTAAAGATCTTGCCATACCATGTTGTGGGTGCCTTCTTTAATCCATATAAATCCTTCTTCAATATGCACACTGAGTGTCCCACAGTTGTCACATACTCAACAGAGTGTTTTGTGACTACAAGTATCATTCTTTCTGATCAGGTTTCCATCTATTCCACAAGAAGAATTTTAGTCCTTCCAGATGTTGAAATCCATGCACTTTGAGTCTCATGTCCTTATAATACTATGCCAGGGCCATTCTCCATTGGTCAAATTACCATGACCAATCCCCATATAATCTCAACCCGATGTTGAAACAGTAACACTTAAGAATAAATTATGAAATTACATAAAATCTCAACACTCCCTCTTAACGAGGAAGGTATTATATCTGGCATAGACTCTAACACTTTCTCCATCCACATGAACTCATGACCATTGACTATCGGACACACTAATCTATACATAACAGAAAATCCATAGTGACTTCACAGCATGCATCCAATACTAGTGGGTAGCTCTCTAATAGTTACAACATGTCATCATGGACTATCTAGTTTCCCACATAAAACATCTGAGGCCATCACTCCCTCTAAGGCTATATAGTCTTCAAATTCATATACTTCCTCTGCATGTGACGACTTCCTCTTCTTCTTCATTACATGGATGTGCACAACTCCATGCCCGGATAGTCCTGCTTCATGTCATTTCCTGCTACTGTCATTATGGCTCCTCCTCGGAGCTATTACCTATGACGTGCCCGTAACAAGAAACAAGAACAACAGAAAAACATCTCCTAAAGGAGATCAATTTATCTTGTGCACAACTATATATAGTGAGCCTCGAAATGATATGTCTTATACTTACACACATCCATCATATACTCGATGTCATATGGCTAACCATGTTAATTTTCTAGTGTTAAATTAGACAAGCACAAATTTATGCCGTCAAAGTCACCTGGGGATCGCACCTGGCCTGAGCCACATCAACACTTAACATGGTTGGATTTTTTTTCCCCACATGTTTCGAACTGGTGACTTTTCACCACGGAGTGTCTTAACAACACACTCCATCACCAACTGTCCTACACCTCAGGGACTATATTTTATACTTTATTATATATATTTATATTTTATATTATAAATATATTATTACATTAATAATATTATAATTAATAATATTTCTTAGTAATTAATAATCATATTATTAATAATCAATCTAGTAAAAAAAAAATCTATATTGCTCAAACATGTTGATAGTCCCAATCCATCTCTTATTTCACATCTCCACATGTGACCACATGTGAGATATATGTATAAAATGAGCTTCTTAACCCTTTATTCAAAATATCTACCTCATTTTGTGGTTCCTCATAAAAAAACATTTTGTGGTTCCTCTAAAAAAAGATGATTTGGCAAGGAGATTTCCCTTTTAAAATAGCTACAATACATTAAAAAACAATTATTTTAAAATATTATATATAAGCAAAAACAAAAACAATTATTTTAAAATTATATATATATATATATATATATATATGGGAGGATTGAGAGATTAACGATACATCGAACTTAGTAAAGGCTTTCAAGAGATTATCAATACATCCAAATATTACGAGTCAAAAAGGTTAATTTAATATCCAATAATGCTAGGGTAAGAATTAAGGTTTGAATATTTAGACCGCACCATGATTCATTCTCATATGGTGCCATTAGTCTAGATAAGTTTTGTAAAAGAATTTTCATTCATTTCCACCTTGAAGAACACATAATGATCCACTTTGCATAAAAGGCCCACATCTAAGTGTGGGTCATAAGGATACCCATAAGTTCTCGATTGTGGTAATTCCAACATAAATTCCAATTAACCTTGCAATTTCCAAGGAAAATGTATGATCTACATAAATGTAATTCATTCATACATGGATAAGTAATAAAGTCATTATAGCACATTTATATTAAAACATGGATCAAACACCTTATAATTCCTAGAAGGCTTACCCAATCCTTTATTTTGTAGAATCAAACCCCTTATTAATGTGAGGAGCACCCATTGCATGGCTCATTTATTTTGTGGAGAGCCCCATCACATCCATCATATTTTCGTTATGTGTGTGGGTGTAATAACTTTCCAAAGACTTTTCTAAATTTTTTAACTAAAGGATAAAAATTTTATCATCTATACACTAGTAATATAAAAAAATTTATCATCTATAAACTAGTAATATAAAAAATTGTATGGCCAATTATAATGACACTTTCTCCTCTCATAATTGGCTAGGTTACTCTTATTTAATAAAAAAATAAAATAAAAAATTATGAAAAAAATGTCAAGAGAACTTCTAACTATTTTTTCTCATGGTGCAAAACACCTTTAAGAGTCTAAGAGTTAGCACAAGTGTACAATATAATAAAATATTTTATCCCAATGTTATATACTATGAGTGATCCAAAAAGGATCCAGAGAAGTCTAAGAACAACTCAAAACCCATAGAGGCAACTCAGGACGTTCAGAATGGCTCCAATAGATAGAGAAAGGGAAAAAATTCAAAGTTTTCAAAACTCAGTTAAAATGGAATTATCATGAAGAGCGCGTCGCAAGATTTTGAACGACGCAAACGACTTGTCAAATAGAGTTACGGATTGAAAGATATTCGCCACCAAAGTTTGGTGAACCTAGTCGAGTCAGCAGGGGATGAATCAACATCCATACTCCTGACGTCAACATCCGTACAAAACACGTGGCAGGAGAAGAGAAGTGACATGTGGCATTCTGACATCAGCATGATGACATGGAAGCACTAGAGGCTTCCATGTGTCACTCAATTTTTGGATTTTTGGACCGATCCATGGACCAATCAGATCGTGCCATGTGGCAGTCTGTACAATATGTACAAATGACATGGAATGCTAATGTGGTGCACTGATATGGCATTTTTACTTGGCAGGGGGCAGCGTGGCCCAATGAGAGGCCTCCACGTGGCCCAATGAGAGGCCACCACGTGGCCCAATCAGGGGCTGCCATTTGGCAGGCGGGAAATGCACAAGGACAGCCCATGAACGAATTTTGAAACAAAATAGTTGGCGGATCCGCCAAATCTGGCAGACCACGCAAAATCTGGCGAACCATGCCAACTATAGCCACGGTTATATCGTTGGAGAACCTTCTATCACCCATGTTAAATGTAGCAAAGAAGATATGTAATATATATACCATATAACATTAACAAACCAAAAATGAGAGTCTGTGGGGCTTATTCTAGGAACCTCCGCCAAAGGCTACGCCTTAATACATCCACCCCTAACCATTAGGCCACGGGTACCACATGGGGTATAATGCATAGATTTATTATTAAAATGTGCATCCTCCCAACCACGGAGGGAGGCATGCGGACTGTACGACCTACCAACACATTTTTCAATGCACAGTACAATCATTATTGCAGGTTGTAGAGGCCACGGAAACCGAGATGGAATTCTTCTTGGGCCTGGGAGTGTGAGAGTCAGATCGAGGCATGGAGACAATTATTTTTGGATAATTCGATGCCACGAATTCAGTGGTGATATATGTTTTTTGATCTGAGCATTGTTTCTCCAGCTTGATTTCAGAATGAGGTATACTTATGAATTTTGCCAAATTCTTTTATTGAGTTAATGAAAGAGCCTACCCATTTGAGAGCAGGACCCGGAGACGTAGTCCACCAGGGATGAACTCCATTATCTAGTTTTTGTGTTCAGATTTGATTCTCATGTCTCTTCATTTTCTAGTTTTCCATTCTTTAATGGTGCACTTTAATTTATGCTCATTTAATGCAATTATTTATAAGTCACGATGAAAAGATCCTGGATCATGTTGGTATCAGAGAAATCGTCTTTGAATTGAATTATTGAGTGTGAATACTTACTAGGGCCAAGCATAAGCAGGGTGAAGGAAATCTTAAGACTTTCAATCCTGAAGTTGGTTGTGCATCTCGAAGGAACAAAATAGCAAAAGAGGACAAACATGATGAACATGAGAAAAACTTTCACATTGTCTTTTATCGCATTTCATAAATGGTCGAACGAATGTATGGAGACTATGAGAAGAGGATGAAGATGAAAGGGAAGAAAAAGGAATCACATGTAGATGATGATGCTTTGGTAAACCAAGGGGTTGGAGGAGAACCTCCTGAGCCTCCATCTTCACCTTCAAGTTCTAGTTCTTCTTCCTCTAAGCATTCTCATCATTCTCATCGTTCTAGCCATAAAGGTTCTTTTAAGAAACCATTATTAAAGATTGATGTAGAATTTGTTTTACCTATGTTTAATGGAGATGCTAATCCTGAAAATCTAGATAATTGGATCCAACAGGTTGAAGTATATTGTCATGTCCATCATATTGTTGAAGAGGAAGTTAAAGTGCAACTGGATTCTCTTAGGTTGGAAGGAGTTGCTCTTGTATGGTGGGAAAGCAAGATTCAGGATAGAAGTAAGTGTGGTAATCTTCTTTCTTCATGGTCAGAATTTAAATAAGCGATAAGGAAGAAATTCTATCCATTAGGGTATTTACATAAAGAAATGATTGAATGGAAAACTTTAAGGAAAAGTAAAGGGAAAATTGTACAAAGTTTCACATAAGAATTTAGGAAGAAATCTCTTGCATTGAAAATTCCTTTAGATTCTTATGAAACTTTAATGAAGTATATTGCAACACTTCACAAATATATTCATCATACTTTGCTCTTGTTTAACCCCACTAGTCTTGACGAAGTTTGTGTGCAAGCCACTCACCTTGAGAACAAGGGGAACATGTTCAGGAATATCCCACAAAGAAACCTTCTAATTTCCCACATAAGACTTTTAAGAAGTTTAAAAGGAAGAACAAGAAAACTGCTACAGTGACGAGAGAAGGAGGAAAACCATCTTTCACTCATTGCAAGAAGAGTGGTCATGATGAAGAACATTGTTGGAAACTGCATCGAGAAAAGAAACCGAAATAGTTATGTGGAAAGGGGAAGACAAAGACCATTGCTACAGTGCAACAAGATCTTGGTTTTGATTCAGGAGATGAAGGAAAAATCACAGTGGTTGGAGTACAAGGTAAAGATTCTCTTCATGCTAGTTCAAGTTCCAATAATGAATCTCATGTTGATGAATGAAAGAGGAATGAGTTATTTCATATAAGAGTTGTATATAAACATACAAATATAGATAGATTATTTGATTTGGGCTCCCAAGTAAACTTAATATCTGAAGCACTTTTCAATAATACGGGTCTTGAAATGAAACCACATCCGAAGTCTTATCCAGATTAATCCTAAGCTACTGACTGCTAAGACAGAGATTCAAATACTCGAGAGGTATAACTCTCATCAAGGGAAAGGATGACTGTCTTACCCTTAACAAAAACTATCTTGCCCAAGCACGCTACTGATAATCCAACAACAAGCGTGTGACCGCGAGCTATATAGAGCTAGAGGGTGTGTACACGCGGGCTGACCTTCTACAGGCTGTGTGTATCTCTAAAAATATGAGAAAAAATAAAAACAGACAATCCAAACTAGGAAGAGACCACTGATATTGACAACCAGGATCTCCTGAAAGCTTAGACACTCTCTTTAACAGAAACAAGGAAAACAATGTAAGGAAAAAACTCGTAAAACAAACCAATCTGAGACAAGACTGCAAACAACCAAGACTTAGAAAGAATTCCAGAAAACCCCTGAGAATCACTGATTCTGATAGGGAAGAGGATGACTGCCTCCAAAATTTTCTAGAATCTACACGCTACTGCTACTTCTTCAGCTAGAGTTCAGACATGGGCTGTAAGAGAATAGGGCGCGGGTACATGCGTTCAGACCTTATGCAGGCCATGTGTACCTCTGTGGGTCCCAAAAAAACATAGTCAAGCAAATAACAGAGACAATTGGTATGGAAAACCAGACTCTCTGCTAGCTTAGACTTTCCAGAAACTAAAAAAACAGGCAATAAAACCAGTCTTTTAAAACTACCCAAAAACAAAATTCCAGGAACCCCAGAGACTTCTCCAGTACAGTCGCCAATTCTATTGTGAGGGAAATCCCCTTATGGACTAGCAAATAGGGTTATCTTATGCATGCATCTATGACCGAAAGAAATCTACTTTCTACCTTCATCTCCAGACTTAAATCCCATTCCTTTTCAACAAATACATGGTTTAGACCAACATACCTTGTTTCGGATGTTTGATGTCGATCCTCCTTCACGCTTGATTGCTTGTTGGCAGCTATCCTCTCAAGATTGACCTGTGTACAACACAAGCAATAAACTACACATGCATTTTACCTACAGACTAATGGGTTAGACATTCAAACATATATTTACTGATCTATAAAGAACTCATATAGTGGGACGGGAAAAGCATTTCATTATTATTAACTTTGAATGAATCAACTTGCAAATGTCAAGACCAGCCACTGCTCCATGAATCCTGATCCTGGGCTCCTCTTTCAAATGTCCTCCAACTTATTTTCTTTGTATTTCTTCTTGCACAAGGATGGCTAAAGGGTGGGGACAATAGGAATATGCAATTGGGCAGAGTTTCTTTACTCTATTTTTTCCTCCTCCAAATGGGACCCCTAGCCCTTCTTTTATAGGCTAGAAGAAGCTAGGTATTTGGACAAACCCTTGGCCATGCATGGCCGAGAGTTTCAGTTAACTCACCCAAAGCTGTGTGTCCCATCGACAACTTTCCTTTTTCCGTGCTTTTGTCGGTCCATGCAGGCTATTTTAGGTAAGCTAGCATGTACACATGTGCAGTAATGGAGTAGGGCGTGTGGGCCCTTATAAAAGAGGTTTTTTAAAGAGTTGTTCAACAGTTCTTTGGGAAAGAAGGGATTTGAGATGGCCTAATGCCGAGGTGAGCATGTATGGTGCAAATTGGAGTTATAAAAAATACTTTGAGAAATTACAAGATCTAGCATCAAACTTTGATCAAGCTTTGCATAAAGCTTACTTTCAACAGTCTACTGAACTTTCTTCCCTTTCCATCTTTGCAACTTTTATTAATCCTCAAATAAATCATCCTATATATCCTAGCCCTACTTCTTCCACATCTTCTATCACTTCTCTAGTGATTATACAGGTTACAATCTAGCCTACTCTAGGAGTTCCTGCTAACCAACCTCCTCCACCAATCATGGCAGCAAGATATGCTCCCTTGGTTTTGTTTTCTCCCTTACATAATATGCCCCAAGATTATCAAACTAGGATTCCTCAGTTTGATGCCACTTGAAGCCTGAATGCACAACAACATGTGGATAAAATGAATTACTTCTTCGATTTACATGAAGTATATGAGGCAGATGTCCAAATGAGACTCTTTGCACAAAGTTTAACTGGTGATGTTAAGAAATGGTTCAAAGCCTTACCAGATTATAGCATTGTAGATATTGTTGCCTTTCACCAATCTTTCATTAATAGATGAGAAATAAAGGAAAACCCACTCCAAATTTTAACTGAATATGAAAATATCATAAGAAACCAAGGGGAAAGTGTAGAGGACTATTTCACTCATTTCAACAATATCTATAATGCAATTCCTACTAACATTAAACCTCCTCAAGGCTTATTTTTGATTAATTTCCCTGATGGTTTTAACGCTGACATGTCCTACCAATTGAGAGAAAGAAACCCTACAACTATGGAAGGCATGAAAAAATGTGATGTGAGTGTTGAAGCAAACCTATTGGCTAAGAGAGCTAGGCAAAGAATGGAAAGGAGAGTGACAATCAAGGAAGAACCATCCACTTCCACTATAGATGCCAAAATAGATTCCTTTGTTATAACTATGGAAACAATGATGGAAAGATTTGAAATCACTGATAGGAACCCACCTAGAGAGAAATCCTCGCCAGATCAGACAAAGAGAACCTAGAGAACAAAGAGAACAGAGAGGTCCTGATCAACAGATTAGGCCACCTTTTCAGGAAAACTATGCTGACGAAGGGGAAGAAACTATTGAGGGACTAGATTACATTCACATAAATATTATGGGAATAAATGACAATGATTCCATCTTTATTACCCAATAAGAACAAGATATTTTCCTCCTTTCACAGACTGAAGTAGATGAGAAAGAATCAGAAAAACAAGATTTTGAAAACACAATAATGGAAGTTCATAGACAATACAACTTGAGAAGTAAAAAGTCTAATGATAATCCAACTAAGAAAGCTTCTAAATTTAAGAAAACATCAGATACTCTTGCCAAGAAAGTTCCTAAAAAGAAAAACTAAGAGGTCCCTACAAAAAGAACACTTGACTCTGTACCAAAGACAACTCAAATTGATGAACATAGAACCGGGAGTAGGTATAGACATGGTGAACATTGCCTATGATCAACCAAAGTTGTTGTTTGAGCTTGAAGTTGAGGGAAAAGCTAAAGGTGGTTTTGTTCCTCCTTTTTACACCAATTTAATAATCATGTTAAGACATTTCACAATGCCATGCTATATTCTGGTGCTTCGCACAACCTTATGCCTAAGGATGTGATGGATATATTAGGGCTTGATATCACAAGGCCTTACAAGGATTTATACTCCTTTGATTCAATCAAAGTTAAATGCATAGGTCTGATCAAAAACTTGTTGTTATAACCCTAAATTTCTCTACACATGCATACCTAGCAACTAGCTCTCTTACATGCTATTTTTGCCAAGCCATCACTGAGTTGCTCTTCTTAAAAACACTATTTTGAAGATGTACATTCCTTGCACCTATACTACCCACATATGTACGCCTGCTTCACCACTAAAACCCACGTACATATGCTAGTTGCACCACTACATCCCATGTGTACTCTCAAAAGTTGTAAAAATTAAAAAGTTGCAAGGAATTCGTTGAGATTATAGGCTATTGGGTAGTTTCCCAACTGTTCCACCGCCTATATCCCGTCACCCATCCGAATAACCATCCTTTTGTCATATAAAAGGAGGTTTTGGGGTATCATTCCACACATAGACATAAGAACAGTGAAACTCTACTCTTTTCACATCCCCTCCTTGCCCCAAGTAATTGCAGCCATCTTATGAGAATTGCATCAAAATTCCCCATTTTTCCCTTTTTCCTCCATCATAATACCATTCCATTTTCCTAGAAGAAGTTTGAGAGAAGAAAGATATGCAGAGGTGCACTTGGATCTTAGTGAAGAGGATCCCGGACCAGGTTTGTGGAGTAGTAGCCGACCTTGTTGTAAGTGATCATTGTATTATCAATAAAAGAAATAATTTTCCTGTCCCGAAATATGATGTGTCAGATGTTTGCATTTTGATTTATGTTTCATTTTAACATATAACCCATGATTTGTATATGAGATGCATGTTTGTAGTTTCATGTTTATGTGTTTGTGAATGCAAGTCGGCCTTGGGAGGTGGTTTGCATTCAGTGGATCTATCAAGCGCGAGAGGATCGTCACTGAATGTGGANTCATTCCACACATAGACATAAGAACAGTGAAACTCTACTCTTTTCACATCCCCTCCTTGCCCCAAGTAATTGCAGCCATCTTATGAGAATTGCATCAAAATTCCCCATTTTTCCCTTTTTCCTCCATCATAAACCCATTCCATTTTCCTAGAAGAAGTTTGAGAGAAGAAAGATATGCAGAGGTGCACTTGGATCTTAGTGAAGAGGATCCCGAACCAGGTTTGTGGAGTAGTAGCTGACCTTGTTGTAAGTGATCATTGTATTATCAATAAAAGAAATAATTTTCCTGTCCCGAAATATGATGTGTCAGATGTTTTCATTTTGATTTATGTTTCATTTTAACATATAACCCATGATTTGTATATGAGATGCATGTTTGTAGTTTCATGTTTATGTGTTTGTGAATGCAAGCCATCCTTGGGAGGTGGTTTGCATTCAGTGGATCTATCAAGCGCGAGAGGATCGTCACTGAATGTGGAGTAAAAGGTATAGATACCTGATCCTTTTCACTTTGTCTTTCATGTATGAGTCTGGGATATGTTTGGGGTAGTTAGAAAAGTAGGATACTTTTAGATGGTTGTGATCTACCTACATTATAAACCATGGTGTATCCATAGGGCAGTTTTCCCTACTAGAAGAATAGGCGACCATACTGTGAAAGCCTCTAGGGTTTTAGGGGATGTTTTTTGGGTGTTTGATTGGTTTTATTACCTTTTGAGTTACTTTGAGTCTCCTGAGTCTGTTAAGGGATTATGGTCACCTATTGGTGCCATACCAGTTCTCCCTGCCCTATCAGTATACCTCTTTATTTTCTTTTTTGAGAAGTTACAGAGGTGTATGTGCCCTACTGTGGGTCTACATGTGTACATATGTGCCCTTCTTTATAGACAACCCATGTACATATGAAAGTTGCTTGAGCATTAGTAGCATACCTGTGTCAGAAATTGTTTTTTTAAGAAGAGGAATTCAACCTCTTCCTTGATTGAAGTTTCACTTCTCAGGGTTTCTTGATAGAGTCCATTGTCTCTGTTTTTACAGTCATAGCCTGGGTTAGATGTCAGTTTGCTTATCTTTTTAAAGATTTCTTGTTTTTACTTCGAAAGGGTTTTAGGCGATTCTTTGAGTTTTTGATCAACCTGTTTGGTGTCTTTAGTGACTCACTGTGATCTGCAGTGGGCTAGAGGTCAGTTTTAGTCGTGTCTTGTTTTTTCCCTTCTTTGCCTTTCATTTGCTTTAAAGAAAAAGAAAAATATTTATTTCAAGTTTTCTTGTTTAAATCATTTCAAAATAAATAAATAAATATTTTCTTTTCTTAGTTTGGTTAAGTAGTTGGGTTAGTTATTTTTCTTGTTAGGAAAAATAGTTATTTTCTTAAGTTCTTTACTAATTACTTAGAACATTAAGTAGCTCGTATTCGAGCGAAATTTTGTTTTAGGTTTTCCTTTAATATATCTTAGAAAAATTTAGTTATGAAAAATTGGTTAAAGAGTTAGTTGAAAATCTTTATTGTTAACTAGAAGTAATTTTGCTTTCGGTTTTGTTTATTTCTCCTTCTTCGTCTCCCATACACATCACTAGTTTCACTGCCATTTCCTTGAATTAAAACAATCCATTTAAAACAAACACTAATTTAAATTCAACTAGACTTTATGTTTGTAGGGTTAATCAACTAGTCTAGAGCCTTGAATTAGGTTGGAGAGGAACATCTTCAAGGCTTATAAACAAACATTRGAGTCAGAGATAGGGAGAGTAAAAAGTCAAGTGATGTGAAAGTTATCTGGGACCCCCATCTAACATAAGGGATAAACACAAGGTCACATGAGGAAAGGTAGCAGAGATAACCCCTCCAAAGCCGGACTAAGTGTAGTGGGGAACACATATTGAGGACTTGTTGTGGGATACTGTCGGTTGCATTTTCCTATGGAGCTTCGTGGATCTCAAATCCATTCGAGGTCCTTAGTTGTCTTCTGGACCACTTGCTTTTTATACCCTTGGTAGGTTTCAAACTTGTTACCCTGCTCATTGTGGTCCACTCGACTGTCAACTGTACCCTTCTGGTGACTGTTTATGAGCTGACAACTTAGTTGCCTTTATTGTAAAGACTTACACAAGTGACTATGGGGGTATACCACGGTAACTAGGGCAGACTTTGGGCCACACTTTGCAGATTATACCTGAAGGGTGCTTCCATGTTCGAGTTACACTTGCACCGATAAGTTTCTCTAGTGTTGGTTGGCATAATTGTTCTTCCAAATAGATAGTGGTTTTCTTGGTTTATCTC
>JASDQU010439256.1:0-16018 GCA_032191745.1 Picea mariana
CTGCATATACTCAACCCATTTGACATGTCTCTGATTCAACTTTTCCTGTTGAGTCACAAACTGCAATGCATGGTTGTCACTATACAATACAAACTCCTTTGGGATTAAGTAATGCCTCCATTTCTTCAATGCCTGTATGATAGCATAAAACTCCTTATTGTAAGTGGAGTACTTCACTTTCGCTTCATTTAGCTTCTCGTTGAAGTATGCTATCGACCTGTCATCTTGACTTAAGACTGCCTCTATTGCAAACTTGCTTGCATCGCATTTCACTTGAAATGTTTTCTGGAAATCTGGCAACACCAAAATTGGTTGTTCCGTGATCTTCCTCTTCAATAGATTAAAACTTTTCTCAGCCTCCTCAGTCCAGTGAAAAGACTTGTGTCTTTTCTTTACTGTATCCATCATCGCTGCACTAATTCCACTGAAATTCCTAATGAATTTATGGTAAAAACTAGCCAATCCGTGAAAACTTCTCACCTCAAATATACTCTTCGGTGATGGCCAATTCTTGATCTCCTCCACCTTATCTGGATCCATCCTCAAATCATCTGCGGAAATAAAAAATCCCAAGTAGATGAGCTATGTCTTCATGAATGAGGACTTCTTCATGTTTATCAACAGCTTCTCCTCCTGTGTTCTCTGCATCACTATAGCCAAATGCTTCAGATGCTCTACCACTATTTTACTATAAACCAATATGTCATCTAAATACACAATGATAAATTTCCCAATGAACTCCCTCAGGACTTCGTTAATCAACCTCATGAAGGTACTTGGTGCATTTGTTAAGACAAACGGTATAACAAGCCATTCATACAACCCTTCGTTGGTTTTGAATGTTGTCTTCCATTCGTCACCTTCTCTCATGCGTATCTGATGATAACCACTTTTCAAATCGATCTTTGAAAAATATTTTTCTCCACTCAATCAATCCATCAGATCATCCATCCTCGGAAATGGAAATCTATACCTGATGGTTATCTTATTAATCGCCCTCGAGTCAGTACACATCCTACAGCCTCTGTCTTTCTTTGAACTGAGTACTGTTGGAACAACACATGGACTCAAGCTTTCTCTGACTAAACATTTGTCCATCAACTCCTGGACTTGCCTTTTAACTTCTTCATTCTCTTGCGGCGTCAATCTGTACGCGGATTTGTTTGGAAAATTGGCTCTTGGTATGAGGTCAATATGATGACTCACACTTCTGATCGGTGGCAACAAACGAGGTAGTTCGTCCATGACTATGTCAGCGAACTCTTCCAGCAGTTCCTGAACTTCTTTTGGTAAATCATCCACTCTTGTGCTAGTCAAAACAATCCTAGACTTTCTGACCACAATGAACTGTGGATCCTCCTTCCTCTTAACCTCTGTAAAAAGTTCCTTCCCACTCATGATAAGTACAGTGTTTCTTACTTCCGGCTTCACCTCTTTATCCTTAATTGGAAGTAACATGTGAGTCCTCCCATTCTTCTTTAGGGTGTATGTGTTCATTCTCCCATCATGAATCACATTCCTGTCATATTGCCATGGTGTACCCAGCAATAGATGAAAAAAATCGATAGGAATGACATCACACTAGATCTTCTCATTATATCCTCCTATCTTAAATTCAACTAAACATTGTTTAGTGATAGTTACTTGTGTCCTTTCTGTAGCCACGAAAATCTGTATGGGCTTGGATGATCAATCGTCTCCAGCTCTAGATTTTCTACCATCTCGCTTGAAATGAGATTATCTGTGCTACCACTGTCCACAATGACCTTGCATACCCTATCCTTGGTCTTGCAAGTAGTCTTGAAAAGTCTAGTCCTTTGGACTGAACTCTCCACCTCCTTCTCGGGTGTCAAAAGGACTTTTCGCATCATCAACAATCTTCCGCCTTTAGCGTCTTCTACCTCAACATCCTGCCTATGTGCTTCGACGATGTGAGCTTCTCCACTTTACTTATTTTTGTCTGGACACTCGTAAGACTTGTGCCCATTCTTTCCACATGTGAAGCATGTGATTACTCCACCTCTTCCTCTTCCTCTACCTCTAGTACGAGGAAAAGTGTTATTGTCAGCATAATCTCCTCTCTGCTCAGTATGTTGCCCTCGTTGTTCAGCATACTTCCCTCTTTGTGAGGTTCCACCTCTCTCAATTCGAGTCTGAGGCTTCTTCCAGTCTTCCTTGGTCTTCTGATATTTATCCTTGGCAACTGATTTGCCTCTGGGCTGACTTCTGCCTCGGCCTCTCTGACCCTGCTTTTGGCTCAGCTTCTCTTCAGATTTTAAAGCCATATGATAAGCATCTTCCACCGTTCGGATGGTTACCATTCTCATCTCATCCTAGATATCATATCTCAGGTCATTCATATATCTAGCAACTTTTTCATCATCGCTCTCCCGATGACCTGCCCTGATGTTCAGTTTGTAAAATTCTTTAGTGTATTCTTTTACTGTCATCAACTTCTGTCTCAGGTTCTGCATCCTCCTGAACAGAGAAATTTGATAGTCCCTGGGGATGAATTTCGCCTTCATCTTTGCGATCATTCTATCCCATCTCTTGATCTTCTGCTTGCCTTTGCAGCATCTGTCAGCTTGTAGTTCATCCCACCACAATGTTGCATGTCCTTTCAATCTCGTGACAGCATGCTTGACTTTCTTGTCTTCTTCGACATCTTCATAGTCGAAGTATGTGTCTAGAGCTCTAATCCAGTCTAGAAGCTCCTCTGCATCCAGATTTCCCTCATAAACTGGAATGCCCATCTTTGCTTTTGCACCCATCCTTGCAATAGCTTTGATCAAACGTTCATTTGACGCATCTTCGGCTGCAACTTCTTCTTCATGTTCAGCCTCAACTTCACTCTCGGAATCACTGAGATCCCCAGCACTGACTGTGCGTCTTTGGGATGTCTCCATGTCTTCGAGTCTGGCTCGTAGATCATGCATCTCTCTCTCCATAGATGGATCCCTCACCTGCCTGCCTCTTCTTCTCGGCATTTCCCTATCCTCTAGTGGATCGGGTGTTTGCCTGTCCCTTCTCCTTGGTGGCATGGTGAATTCTTCTTTCTCTCTGCTACAGAAAGAAAAGAACCTTTCTTTGCTCTGATACCAACTGATGTCGGCGCCCTCTACTTCTCAACCCTCATGTCGGAAGGTCCACGTCAACACAGGATCTTTCTTTTTGCATGGCCCGAAGAACTCTAACTGGTTCTTCTATTTCCCTATTGGGAAATCTTCACCCACAAAAACTCTCTCGGGATCCCCTCTTTACACTTGGGATATCGAAATTCGCAACGTCACAAATCTCGTGGTCAAGTGTTGGTCTCTCGAATCCCCGAAACCCGACAACAGTCAATGTTGACCTTTCACTTTTCCTTTCAGGATTTTCCCTATGGAAATTTCAATGATCATGATGTCGAACGACTCATCTCTCTGACTCCCAAATCTTGATTTGCCGAAACCCCAACACACGCTCGAGTTATACTTTTCAACACCTCCCTACTTCTGTCGGGACTTCGGATTTCGCAATATCACGAATCCTGATGTGATGAGTTCGGGACTTCACCCCATGAAACTCCAAAAAAGTATGCCACCTGTTCACTTTCTGAATCTGTTATGGCCCGCACAATCCTCTTGGCTTTCGGGATATCACGTTTCGTGATTTCACGATTTTCGTTGCAAGGTTTACGGGACTTCCACCCATGAAAACCTGATACAAGCATATACATGTCAATCCAACGGCCCTTACGTCTTGGATATACAGTCCTAACCCTCCTAAGCTTTGAACCTTTAGGGAATACTCATCGTATCTCCCCTTCTTCTCTATGAGATCTGACGGCTCACGAAAATTCACGAATTCTCCTCAGAGAATTCTAACCGTCTGTCTCTTCTTTCCTCTAAGAATCTCGGCACAACTAACTAAGATGCCTCTCTCCATGGAATTTTTCCTTCTGCGGTGCAAGCTTACGACGCCTCTTCAAACTTCCAAGTACTTGGCCTTTTTTCCTGCCTTCAATGACCCTTTGAAGATTTCATATCCTTCTGAACTGTCTTCAACTTCGAGTCTTAGAGAAGACTCTACGCGCACTCCTTGCGGCAACCTTCAGACACTTCTAAGTGCTGAAATTCCTTCGACCCTACTCACACCTGTAGCAACAGTCTCTCACCCTTCACTCAGGTTCACAACCCTGAGACTTCACTTGGTCTGCGCACTTCTTGCACGGCTCCTGTGCCCAACTACACTTCTGCGTGAATGAGAACAAAAGCTAAACTACCTGAGCCCTTTGTCAACGCACTCCTTGCGAACACTTCAGCTGCACTCCTTGCAAGAACCCTTGCTCAGATAGAGAAACAATTGAAACTCATTCCCTTACACTTTCCTCTTAGATTTCAGACATTCAACAAGAAATCATTCATACATGGCATAAAATCAATTGCATGACAGAAAGAGTAAAGCATTCAAGAGCACAACATTCAAAGATGCATACACAGAGAATATATGGACACCATGAGTCTGAATCACAACTTTCTTTGTATTAATCCAGAACTTATGTACATGGAGTCTGCTACACAGCTCTCTACGTCTCTTCTATGCCTCTTCTCCTTTGATTATTGTTACAATACACAATGACGTTGTCTATATCCCATTTTCCCTCTTGCGCTCTAAAACTGTCTAATCTAGAATTGAATTCTATCTACTTGCATTAACTACAATAAATGCCTTCTACCTACTAAGGACGAGAGAAAATCGCTCAAGGTCCATTTACATTTTACAAGTGTGCTTCTTCTTAATGACTTCATTTAAGATCGCGCATCAATTTCAAGGTGATTTCAAAATTTGTGATGGCGCTCCTTCCAGCTGTCCGCTATCTTCGTGTTGGCTCGCTTGATGTTGGCGATGCTTCTACATCATACTCCCTCACTTGAAAATTTTCATGGGCTCCTATCCATGAGCTCACACACGGTCTCTCCATGCCTCTATATCTCCGCCTCTGTCTCCCAGCTGGCATCTTCAAATGGATGGTTCTTCCATTTGACCAGATACTCAAAGTATTGTTTTCTCCTAGTCCTCTTGCTCACTCTTTTATCCAGTATGCACTCCATCTGCAGTTTTTCTGCAACTGGCATCTGCTTTTTCCACTGGATCACTGGCTGCTCATTTTATGTCTCTATTTCCTTGGCCTTATATGGGTACAAATCTGAAATATTGAATATTGGAGAAATTCCGATCCCATTGGGTAATTCAATCTCGTAAGCATTTGCCCCAAATTTCTTCAAGACCCTAGATGGTCCAATTTTCTTCATCTTTAGCATATTATATGTTCCTCACGGGAACCTTTCCTTCCTTAAATGTGCTAGAACCACATCACCAACCTCAAACTAAAGTTGTCTCTTGTGTTGATCGTCTCTACAGTTATATTCCTGACTCGAATTCAATAGTCGTTGCTTCTCCTGGCTGTGAAGTTCCTTCATCTCCTCTATGGATTCTTATGCACTAGCGCTTCTAGTCGCAGTCTATTCTAAATCCCTCAATTAAGAAATTCTTCTCAGTTGCATGCCATATACAATCTGAAATGGACTCTTCCCTGTGCTCCTGTTAACTGAGTCATTATAATCAAACTCTGCCTATGGTAATATGTTGTCCCACTGGTTGTGGTGCTCTGTCACCAAGTTTCTTAGCAAGTCTCCCAGTCTCCCGTTTACAACTTCTGTCTATCCATCCGTCTGAGGATGATAAGTCGAACTAAATGACAAGTTAGTTCCCAGCTTCTTCCATAAGGTCCTCCAAAAGTGCCCTATGAATTTTGTGTCTCGATCCGAAACTATGCTTTTGGGTAAGCCTTGAAGTGGAATGACTTCTCTGAAAAACAGATTCGCAATGTGAGTTGTGTCACAGGTCTTATGACATGGAATAAAGTTTGCCATCTTGGAAAATCTATCCACCACCACAAATATTGAATCACAACCTCTTTGTGTTCTTGGCAACCCCAATACAAAATCCATGCTAATTGCATCCCACGACCTTTCTGGTATGGGCAATGGTTGATTAAATCCCGCATTTTGTCTCCTTCCCTTCGAACGCTGGCAAATTTTGCATCTGTCCACGAATCTCTTGACGTCTTCTCGCATTACCGGCCAAGAATATGACTCATTCATCTTTGCGAACGTCTTTTCATGACCAAAGTTCCCTGCCAATCCTTCACTGTGTTTCTCCTTCGGCAAATTCTCCCTCATGGAGCATTTTGGAATACAAAGTTGATTACCTCTAAACAGTAATCCTTCCTGAATCATGTATTCTATACATTGGCTTCTATCTCTGAGAATTGGATTCTTAGCTGCTTCATATGCCTCTTTAAAATCCTAATCATCAGCGTATATGTTCTTGAGATCACCAAAACCCAACGTTTTGACTTTAAACTCCTGCAATAGAAAACACTTCCTGCTCAAAGCATCAGCCACTTTGTTAGCAGTACCAAAAATATGTTTTATCACAAAAGTGAAATTCTGCATATAATCAACCCATTTGACATGTCTCTGATTCAACTTTTCATGTTGAGTCACAAACTGCAATGCATGGTTGTCACTATACAATACAAACTCCTTTGGGATTAAGTAATGCCTCCATTTCTTGAATGCCTGTATGATAGCATAAAAATCCTTATCGTAAGTGGAGTACTTTACTTTCGCTTCATTCAACTTCTCACTGAAGTATGCTATCGACCTGTCATCTTGACTTAAGACAACCCCTATTGCAAACCCGCTTGCATCGCATTTCACTTGAAATGTTTTCTGGAAATCCGGCAACACAAAAATTGGTTGTTCTGTGATCTTCCTCTTCAACAGATTAAAAATTTTCTTAGCCTCCTCAGTCTAGTGAAAATACTTGTGTCTTTTATTCACTGT
The DNA here is from genome assembly GCA_032191745.1 of Picea mariana. NCBI lineage: Eukaryota > Viridiplantae > Streptophyta > Pinopsida > Pinales > Pinaceae > Picea > Picea mariana. The sequence continues at coordinate 6,894 of JASDQU010439256.1, forward strand.
ATCCATCATCATTGCACTAATTCCATTGAAATTCCTAATGAATTTTCGGTAAAAACTAGCCAATCCGTGAAAACTTCTCACCTCAAATATACTCTTCAGTGATGGCCAATTATTGATTACCTCCACCTTATCTGGATCCATCCTCAACTCATCTGCGGAAATAAAAAATCCCAAGTAGATGATCTCTGTCTTCATGAATGAGGACTTCTTCATGTTTATCAACAGCTTCTCCTGCTGTAATCTCTGCATCACTGTAGCCAATTGCTTTAGATGCTCTGCCACTATTTTATTGTAAACAAATATGTCATCTAAATACACAATGATAAATTTCCCGATGAACTCCCTCAGGACTTTTTTCATCAACCTCATGAAGGTACTTGGCGCATTTGTTAAGCCAAACAACATAACAAGCCATTCATACAACCCTTCATTGGTTTCGAATTTTGTCTTTCATTCGTCACCTTCTCTCATGTGTATCTAATGATAACCGCTTTTCAAATCGATCTTTGAAAAATATTTTGCTCCACTCAAGAAATCCATCAGATCATCCATCCTTGACAATGGAAATCTATACCTGATGGTTATCTTATTAATCTCCCTCGAGTCAGTACACATCCTCCAGCCTCCGTCTTTCTTTGGACTGAGTACTGTTGGAACAACACATGGACTCAAGCTTTCTCTGAATAAACCTTTGTCCATCAACTCCTCGACTTGCCTTTTAACTTCTTCATTCTCTTGCGGCGTCAATCTGTACGCGATATTTCTTTGGAAAACTAGCTCCTGGTATGAGATCAATATGATGACTCACACTTCTGATCAGTGGCAATGAACGAGGTAGTTCATCCATGTCTATGTCAGCGAACTCTTAGAGCAGTTCCTGAACTTCTTCTGGTAAATCATCCACTCTTGTGCTAGTCAAAACAATCCTAGGCTTTCTGACCACAATGAACTATGGATCCTCCTTCCTCTTAACCTCTGTAAGAAGTTCCTTCCCACTCATGAGAAGTACAATGTTGCTTACTTCCGGCTTCACCTCCTTATCCTTAATTGGAAGTAACATGTGAGTCCTCCCATTCTTCTTTAGGGTGTATGTGTTCATTCTCCCATCATGAATCACATTCCTGTCATATTGCCATGGTCTACCCATCAATAGATGACAAACATACATAGGAATGACATCACACAAGATCTTATCATTGTATCCTCCTATCTTAAATTCAACTAAACATTGTTTAGTGACAGTTACCTAGTGTCCTTTCTGTAGCCATGAAACTCTGTATGGGCTTGGATGATCAATCGTCTCCAGCTCCAAATTTTCTACCATCTCGGTTGAAATGAGATTATCTATGCTACCACTGTCCACAATGACCTTGCATACCTTATCCTTGGTCTTGCAAGCAGTCCTAAAAAGTATGGTCCTTTGGACTGAACTCTCCACCTCCTTCTCGGGTGTCAAAAGGACTTTTCGCATCATCAACGATCTTTCACCTTCAGCGTCTTCTGCCTCAACATCCCGCTTCTGTGCTTCGGCAATGTGAGCTTCTCCACTTTCCTTATTTTTTTCTGGACACTCGTAAGACTTGTGCCCATTCTTTCCACATGTGAAGCATGTGATTACTCCACCTCTTCCTCTTCCTCTACCTCTAGTACGAGGAAAAGTGTTATTGTCAGCATAATATCCTCTCTGCTCAATATGCTGCCCTTGCTATTTATCATATTGCCCTCTTTGTGAGGTTCCACCTCTCTCATTTCGAGTCTGAGGTTTCTTCCAGTCTTCCTTGGGATTCTGATATTTATCCTGGGCAAGTGATTTGCCTCTAGGCTGACTTCTGCCTCAGCCTCTCTTACCCTGCTTTCGGCTCAGCTTCTCTTCAGCTTTTAGAGACATCTAATAAGCATATTCAACCATTTGGATGGTTACCATGCTCATCTCATCCTGGATATCATATCTCAGGTCATTCATATATCTGGCAACTTTTTCATCATCTCTCTCCCAATGACCTACCCTGATGTTCAGTTTGTAGAATTCTTCAGTCTATTCATTCACTGTCATCAGCTTCTATCTCAGGTTCTGCATCCTCCTGAAAAAAGAAATTTGATAGTCCCTAGGGATGAATTTTACCTTCATCTTTGCGATCATTCTATCCTAGCTCTTGATCTTCTACTTGCCTTTGTAGCATCTATCAGCTTGTAGTTCATCCCACCACAATGCTACATGTACTTTCAATCTCCTGATAACATGATTGACTTTCTTGTCTTCTTCGACATCTTCATAGTCAAAGTATGTGTCTAGAGCTCTAATCCAGTCTAGAATATTTTGTGCATCCAGATTTCCCTCATAAACTGGAATTTCCATCTTCGCTTTTGCACCCATCCTTGCAATAGCTCTGATCAAACGTTCGTTTGCAGCATCTTCTGCTGCAACTTCTTCTTCATGTTCAGCCTCAACTTCACTCTCGGAATCACTGAGATCCCCAGCATTGACTATGCATCTTTGGGTTGTCTCCATGTCTTCGAGTCTGGCTCGTAGATCATGCATCTCTCTCTCCATAGCTGGATCCATCACCTGCCTGCCTCTTCTTCTCGGCATTTCCCTATCCTCTGGTGGATCGGGTGTTTTCCTGTCCCTTCTCCTTGGCGGCATGGTGAATTGTTCTTTCTCTCTGCTACAAAAAGCAAAGAACCTTTCAGTGCTCTGATACAAACTGATGTCGATGCCCTCTACTTCTCAACCTGCAGGTCGGAAGGTCCACGTCAACACAGGATCTTTCCTTTTGCACAGCCCAAAGAACTCCAACCGGTTCTTCTATTTCCCTATCGGGAAATCTGCACCCACAACAACTCTCTCGGGATCCCCTCTTTACACTTGGGAGATCGAAATTTGCAACTTCGCAAATCCTATGGTCAAGCGTTGGTCTCTCGAATCCCCGAAACCCGACAACAGTCAACACTGACCTTTCACTTTTCCTTTCAGGATTTTCCCTATCATGATTTCGGTGATTGTGATGTCGAACAACTCGTCTCTCTGACTCTCGAATACTAATTTTCCGAAACCCCGACATACGCGTGAGTTTGACTTTTCAACGCCTCCCTACTTCTCTCGGGACTTCGGATTTCGCAATATCGCAAATCCTGATGTAATGAGTTCGGGACTTCACCCCATGAAACTCCAAAACAGTATGCCACCTGTTCACTTTTTGACTCCACTATGGCCCGCACAATCCTCTTGGCTATCGGGATATCACGTTTCGTGATTTCATGATTTCCGTTGCGAGGTTTATGGGACTTCCACCCATGAAAACCCGATACAAATATATACATGTAAATCCAATGGCCCTTACGGCTCGGATCTATGGTCCTACCCCTCCTGAGCTTTGAACCTTTAGGGAATACTCGTTGTATCTCCCCTTATTCTCTGTGAGATCTGATGGCTCACAGTAATTTGTGAATTATCCTCAGAGAATTACGACCGTCTGTCTCTTCTTTCCTCTGAGAATCTCGGCACAACTAACTAAGATGCCTCTTTCCATAGAATTTGTCCTTCTGCGGTGCAAACTTACAACGCCTCTTCAAACTTCCAAGTACTTGGCCTTTTTCCTGCCTTCAATGACCCTTTGAAGATTTCAGATCCTTCTGAACTGTCTTCAACTTCGAGTCTTAGAGAAGACTCTGCGCGCACTCCTTGTGGCAACCTTTAGACACTTCTAAGTGTTGAAATTCCTTCGACCCTACACACACCTGCAGCAGCAGTCTATCACCCTTCACTCAGGTTCAAAACCTTGAGACTTCACTTGGCCTTCGCACTTCTTGCACAACTCCTGTGCCCAACTGCACTTCTGCGTGAATGAGAACAAAAGGTAAACTACCTGAGCCCTTTGTCAATGCACTCCTTGAAGACACTTCAACTACACTCCTTACAGGAACCCTTGCTCAGATAGAGAAACAATTGAAACTCATTCCCTTACCTTTTCCTCTCAAATTTTAGACATTCAACAAGAAATCATTCATACATGGCATAAAAGCAATTGCATGACAGAAAGAGTAAAACATTCAAGAGCACAACATTCAAAGATGCATACACAGAGAATATATGGACACCGTGAGTCTGAATCACAACTTTCTTTGTATTAATCCAGAACTTTTGTACATGGAGTCTGCTACACAGCTCTCTGCGTCTCTTCTATGCTCTCTTCTCCTCTGATTATTGTTACAATACACAATGAGGGTGTCTATATCCCATTTTCCCTCTTGCGCTCTAAAACTGTCTAATCTAGAATTGAATTCTATCTACTTGCATTAACTACTATAAATGCCTTCTACCTACTAAGGACGAGAGCAAATCGCTCAAGGTCCGTTTACATTTTACAAGTGCGCTTCTTCTTAATGACTTCATTTAAGATCACGCATCAATTTCAAGGTGATTTCAAAATTTGTTTTGGTGCTCCTTCCAGCTATCCGCTGTCTCCGCGTTGGCTTGCTTGATGTTGGCGATGCTCCTGCATCACAATATATACAAAATTCAACTTTGTCAGAAGTATTCAATAGTTTATCACTTGTGCATTTAGTATATCATTGCATCATAAACAATATCATTTTTCACTACATAATAAACAACCATAGATACATAGTACACCAGAATTTACGTGGAAACCAAAATCGGATAAAACCACAGAACACTTTCTTATATGTATCAAGAATGCATTCATAGGAAGCACCAAATTCCCGATTCTCTAGAAACAACTTGAAGGAGGATCCAACCCCCTATTTATAGGCTCCAACCTGAAGTAAACTACAACTCCCTGAATTATCTAGCTACAACTAGAAGGAGGCTACAACCCCCTAGTTTAGAGGCTCCAACCTAAAGGAAGCTATAACTCCCTATATTCTCTAGCTCCAATGAGAAGGAGGCTATGACCCTCTAATTTACAGGATCCAACCTAAATGAAGCTCCAACTCCCAGATTTCTCTAACACCAACCAAAAGGAGGCTACAACCCCATTTCCTTTCCCTATCCCGCCACCCTGAAATATAAGTGTACACTCAAACTTTCACTACCACTGATCAACCTTTAACTTCCACTATCACCAATACAACAACCTGTCACTACCACATCAACCTATAACTGCCACTGTCTCTGTCACTATCACTATCAATGACATTGATATACCATCATCAACCAACTATAACTAGATCTACTCACATGGATACCCAAACCATCACCATACCATGTACATAAACTATGTACATCAACCATGTACCAGAACCTGTATCATACCATGTACCAAGACTTGTACCATATCATGCATCAACCATGTACCAAAACTTCAAACCATATGCCTCATGCATGTTCCAACAACTATAAACCATGTACCATGAGATGTGCCTCAAGCATATACCATATCACTTATGATGTATCTCAATCATACCATACACCATGTAACATAATATGTGCCTCAAGTATCTGATAACATCACCATGACATATGCCAAACCAAATACTAAGATAGCCAATATATACTTCTAACAATGTATCATATCATCGCAAAGATGTACCATATCATGTAACGTCATCATCAACACATGCCTCAAGCATGTACCATAAAAATAACCCTCAATAACACATGTAAAGCATACATTTGATCATGTAGAAGACCTGATGCAAAATATTACAAATATGTAGCTCTTCCTTAGCCTCAACAAGAATAGAATAGCATCTTCATCAAAATTTACCTTAGACTCATGGGACTAGTTTTGGATTAGTAACAAACCCTAACTTTCAAGAAGCATAACTCCATACTTGCAATGAATAAAGGTCTAAAATTTTAACCAAAAATACTATGAGATATTTTTTCCATCTCTTCAAAGTTTCATGGTTTGAAACTTCTCATAACAAAAGTTATAGTGAAAATGGAAAACCTTCTGAATGTTATCCTACTCTGGAGAGCAAACTTGTACATCATTCCATGTGCTCAATATTTTAAATATGATGATGAAACTCACACACAAGATAATATAGATTTTTCTCTTTCCACTTCAATTAGTCTCATAGAATTTGGATTCTCTATGAAAACGTTATGACTATTTTACCCGAAACACCTGTTTGAGACTCGTTTCAGGACTAGTCAAAAACGTTGCCTTCCACAGAGTGTATCTCCAAAATTACAATGACCCAAAAGATGAAATATTTACCATAGGAAACTCGATATGTCTTCTCAACAACCTCTAATGTTTTCTATCTAAATCATTCTAGAAAAAAATTATAGTGAAAATGGTAAGATGACCTTTAAATAACATACCTTAGAACACATCATCACAAGACTCTATCCTCCCTTTGAATTTCGCCCTTATTCACTTCATATTCCCTATGAAATTTTCCTTAGGTCTCCTTGGTTACCTAGAATAAAAATCATTGATTTGATGTAACATTAAATGAAATCCTAGGTGCCTTATTTATACTACATTTGGAACCCTCTTTTTAGGGCCAACTTGACCCAAATTCAAGTCAATTTAATTTTTAATGGTTGTTTCATTGGGACCGACTCTACCAACAATATCCTTAAGATTTATTTTAATATTCATTATAATGGTGTCACCTTGTAACTTCTTGTTTTCAACAACTTTCCTTCTTTTAATTTATTTGTGGTCGACTTGTCACAATTGTTTAGGGCTTCTTAACCATACTTCGAGGCTTCCATATTTGAAAGGACATATCTCCTCAACCGTGACGAACCACATGACGTACCACCTACTGTTGGAAACAAAATGATGAGGAATATCCATCTATGAGTTTGTTACCTAGATTTACATTTTTCTTCATGTACGTATTCCTCAAACAACTTCGGGTCTCATGAGCACACCTCTGGGGCTTCTCAACCACTTAACCACTTATCCATCATTCCAGAGCTTCTTCTAGGTTTGAGTAGGTTTGAAATAAATTCTTTTATATTTCATATAGAGATGACATCAATGAAAACTAACTTTCCAACAATATCTCCCTCTGGCATTGATGGAAACACTCATAGTGCAACACTCATACTCCAACTGTGACCAATGCTCCCAATTTTTCTCTCCTCATCTTTCTCTCTCTCCCTTTGAAATCAATGGAAAAGGGTATCCCCCCTTGTGGATGCTCCCCTATATTTCATGATTCTATTCTTTCTCTTCCTCCCCCTATCGATATACCTTCTCTGAACAACATCTCTATGTATTCATGCGCTCCCCCTATGTTCATGCTTATGATCTTTTATCTTCTACTTTTCTTCTTTCTCTTCCCCTTTGGAACAAGGGTAATTTCTTCTGACGATTTATCTCCCCCTATCTTCTTTTTCAATATGTTGTGTATATTAATGTGGGTCCTTCTATACCTTCTTTCTTTCCTCTCCTCTAGTGCTTCTTGTCCATTAGTGCTTCCTCTTGTAATTCACTGACATATATAAAAATAATTCAAAGTTACTTAACTTCAAATCTTCATGGATTGTAAATTTCACATCCATGACCACATCATTCAATAATTTGCCTCTGACGATATATTTCATGCTGACAGATTCTCTTCCCCTATCCTATTGTCTCTTTCATTGTTTTCCTTCATGTGACTAATTGATTTCACCTGTCAATATGTTTTCATCCACTTTTATGCATCTTCTTTGATTCATGTCTTATGTTCCCTCTACTAGACCTGCCAAAATGCCTCATAATATAATTTATTTCCATATGTCATAAAATTGTCCGTGATTCTTCTACTCAACTACATACAATGCTGACCCATATGTCATTTTACCATTTGAATATTTTGCAACTGATCACAACATATTCCTTCTTTTCAAGCTTTTTGCTCAATATACAAATCAGACTCTACATGACTGAAACAATCTATAATGCATATGTCCTTATCTAAATACATGCATGGAATCCTCTATACAATCATGAATCTTTGCCTGAAAAAGTGTGCCACTGATATTCTTCGTAACTGTTACCTGAAACATGCATGTGAATGTGTTTCAAAATATTCTCCTCAAACAATCAAATTGTCATAAGACATTCTTAACTTCTATTATCAAACCATTCTGAAACTTCCTTTCCAAAATATGCAAACACTTCAAATTGCTCAAAAGTTAGTTCTTTGATATGTAGAGTTATTTCTTAGACTCACCCTCTTCAATATTCATTTTTAGTGGGAGTCTCCATGATGTTTGGCTCAGAAAGGTGGAGGAAGCTTCCCTAATGCAAATTAATATTCCTCCTCTATCATCTGAATTCTGTCATCTTACTCTTCATCATCTTTCTGAATTCTGACATCTTACTATTTTCTTGTGGATTTATCATGATCTCGCACTATTGCAAATCTTGAGAGTATGACTTATGGAAGTAATTCATTCATTCTCTCTTCCTTTACCTGTTTTGCATTCACTTGTTCTTGCTTTCTTTTCCAAACCTTCTTTCATCTGATATCAATGTTTTCTTTCATGGAAGTATTCATCATGCTTCTACAATTACAAGATATATGTCCATTGTTGTGGAATTTGTAACATTCAATATTGTATGTGTTAATTTTTCAAAATCCCAACCCAGTTTCAGTCTCGCTGATTTTTCAGTCAAATTTAAATGCCAAACTCAGTTTCAGCACTATTTCAGCATATGTTACAGCCCTGTGTTTCAGCATATACTCACAGCGGTGTTTCAGCATATGACTCAGCACTGTGTTTCAGCATCTGCTACAACACTGTGTTTCAACATCTGCTACAGCACTGTGTTTCAGCATCTGCTACAGCACTGTGTTTCAGCATCTGCTACAGCACTGTGTTTCATCATCTGCTACAGCACTGTGTTTCAGCATCTGCTCACAGCGGTGTTTCAGCATATACTCAGCACTATGTTTCAGCATCTACTCACAGCGGTGTTTCAGCATATAAAAAAAAATTAACAGAAAAATAAATTTCAGAACTGAAACATGAAGATTCTGAACATCGTTTTCAACGCAGAAATAAAATATCAACAATATGAAAAACTCAGAAAATATAGACACAAAGATATTCGGCCTAACTTCGACCCTGGAAAAACCCACAAGGGGAAAACCAGTTAGAGAGGGCTTTGTATTATTTATGAGCTTCTGAGTTTTTCATATTGTTG
>JASDQU010439256.1:17031-53836 GCA_032191745.1 Picea mariana
CTTTAATCATAAAGTTATCTTTTAATTTGCATCTCACAAATTAATTTGACTAAGACCCACATTCGGCAATTTCTCCCCTTAGGCGTCTAGGGAAGAGAAACACTTGCCTTGGTACTTCATTTTAATTAAAAATTTAACAGTATGGAGCCACATGAACATTTATTTCTTGAATATTTCTTCCATAATATATACAATGTACAACTCTATGTCCAAAGTTAGTACAACTAAAATAGTGACCATAAAAGAAACTTTGATACCTAGGAGTGGATGATCTTCTTTGTGTTGTAGTCCTTATGAACTCATGCCTTGGTTGATCACGATATTATCTTCCATTGTTTCCTTCACAATGGTTAAATATTCTTTGATACCTTAAAGTGGAGGATCTTCTTTGATATTTTTCTCTGATGTAATTTTCTTCTCGAGTCTTCTTCATTTATAGAATGTTCTCCTTTGAGCGCTTGCATTCCTCCTTCTTGATAGAGCATTTTATAACTTATGGATAAATATTATCCTTCTCTTCATTCTTCCCTTTTAGTAATGTGTAACATTTTTCCTAAACTTTATTTACTGATGGTGTGGAGCTTCTTCTCTCTTCAACGCTCTTACTGATCTTGAGAACTTTGATTCTTAAGGTAACAACTTCTTCTTCAAGCTTCACATGGTATTCTTCTTTCTTCATCATCTGAATCTTCATGACCTCTTTCGTTCTCTTTGCTTCTTCAATTTGGGTCTTCAAGGTGATGATTTATTCTTCAATTATTCCTTCTTGACTAAATTATGCTTCAATCTTTTTTAATTCCTCGGATCTTTCCTTAAGATGACTTTTCAAAATTTATTCTCTCTTCTCTACTTCCTTTCTTTGCAATACTATTTGGGTCTCCAAAAAAAAAATTCTTCCAACTGACTTTTGCATGTTTCTTCAATCTTTCTGTCTTCTTATACTTGTACTTTTAGGTTTGTATTCATCTGTTGGACTTCTTTAGATTTGGTATTTTGAGACCCCTTCTTTAGCTCGATCAATTCTTCCTTGAGTGACTTGTTCTTCCTTCTTTATTTAATCAAATCGTCTAAAGTTATGATAGAAGGAATGACACCCAGAAATCAACTATGATCTCAAGTATGATATATAAATGAAATTCTAACAAGAGAAGGCTATAATCCTACCTTGTCCGGACATTTGAAGAAGACCATCATTGAGCATGCGACAAAAATATTTATACCTGCAAATTGTCCTCAACAACCAAGATACACAAGCATGTGGTAATGATATATAATATTATCATATAAATTAGCATAATCCATTAACATACATAACAAATATTCCCATTGAAAGAAATAAAAATATTTGTAAGATATCAATTGGACTAGAAAAATATTTCTATTACTGCAATCAACAGAAGGACATAGGTGACAAATTTTTGTAGCGACACATATCGAAACCAAGAAAATAAGTCCCTCCAGTTGGCCCTCCACCGCTTCAATCATCCACAAAGGAAATCTCACAAGTAGGATTCAATGAAGTTCTCCATCACAAGATATGAAGAGATTGGGGTCTAAACACAAGAAGTTCATACTTTCAAGGAAAAAAGGATGCAGACTCAATTGAGGTGAAATTTCTCCAGAGTGTCTTTTCTCTCTATGATGAATTGTCTTCAAGGCTTGGATATGGCTCAATTTATAGCCTCCAAATAGAATTGAAGGGTCGATTCAGAGTGTTTCCAGTATATGGAAGGTCAAGTATTCAGAGTGTTTCATGTGACATGGCATGGAAACCAAACATATTTTTTAATTTTTGAGCACCAAACCCAATGTATGTGGGTTGTAATGGATCAACCTACGTATACGCGATTTGTCTAACTGCAGTTCGCATATATGGACAAAAATGTGTATTTTTAACTCTGGAGTGAACAAAAAGGGGAAATGAAGTCTGCAGATGGAAATGGAAGGTCATCAAAGAAAGATGCATGGAGTGTGGAAAAATATGTTATAACAGATGCCCCCTAATGTGTGAGGTCGGAGGGGTATCCATGATGGCCGAAATAAATTATAATTCCCAAAAGGGGAGTAATGAAAACTCATATTGAAGTACTAGTTACTCATGAGAATATTACAATCCATATTGACTCTGTACACATGGTTGCCATATGAATTACACTGCAGATCCATGTGGATATATATCAAATAGTTGTTCATGGCCATGAATACACAATACAAAGTGGACATATGCCATAGGCTATCATAGTCACAAACAAGACACAATGGATTCTGGTCTCAAAATCAACCAAAGATATATGTATACAATTGAGTAAAATATAATCTTCCATGATCACTGAAGTCATATAGGTACTATTTCGATGAAAGACAACAACAAATATGGGGTGTTGCTATTGTAAACTGGAAGTCTTCTACACTATCCGCCAAAGTTGAAAGTCTACATTATATGAATAGAGGATTTGAATTCGAACATAATGATACTTCATTTGATTATCGTTCATTAAGGTATATCGTTAAAAAACATGAGACAACCCATTGATAATGAAAGTAGGTGTCAAGGCACTGAGCACATTCAAAAAGTGTGAATAAGGGTGTTGAGGTCAAACACTTGAATAATCCATCGATCTGGAGACATTGATGTATTCCAACTTGTCGATGGAAGGAGAACCTACCATTGATGACTGTAAGCCTCTAGGTACTCAAAAGAATATAGATATTGATTCCATAATAGATTAGTTGAATTCGATGGAAGCAGACCCATTGAAAGGAGAGAATTAAGGTATCTCTCATCATCCAACGTGAGGTACAAAGAAATATCTTGATAATTAGGAGGATCTCATAAGAATAGGATGTTCACGAACCAACGACCATGTGTGTTTATCTAATGCACCAGATGCAAGTAGTACACCGAAGAGACCCTATGAATAGCAGCCAATGAGGAAGATTGTCGACAAAAGAGAGGAAACCACCAATAGGGATAATGGAATCCAAGACATTGCATGAATCCAAATGTGTGAATAGATTTCTTGTCATCGAACACAAGGGAAACCCCCCATTCAATGACCAATGAGGAGATGTCATATATGGGGTTCAAGGTTACCTACCAATGATGAAAGTAAGTCCAGGGTGCATGGTAGGACAACATCTTCATGCGATTCTATGATACACTAAGGGTATGGCTAACATGCAAAGTCAAGAGTTATGAGGAGTGGTCGACACATGCTTATACTTTCTTTGAAAAAGAGCATGAGACAGATGGATAACTCAAAAATAATAGACTTAACACTAATCATTGACAAAATTTTGTGACACGAGAGGCATCAACAAACTCTCCATAGGGAGTGGAAGAATAACCAGTCGGAGGAGTAGACTCTAAGTAATGAGCTCAGCTTCCTAAGGTCATGCTAAACCCAAAACTTGGATGAAATGGACTCAATATTTTTTTCTATGTTCAAAGGCGACACGACTGTTGCCGATAGGAGATAATACTATTTTCCCGCACATCTTTTTTTGGTTTTTTCATAGTAAATAAATGCTATGAGACAAGAGAGGAAACAAGTGTTGTGAGTAAGTAACTAGTTCCAAGCAGTGGAACATACCTATGCCCAATGAAAGGGAACACATGTGGGGAATGGACACTCTAGGGGATGTTTCCTCTACGAGTAAAGGGTGTCAATACGCAAACGATATATGAAAGGTATTGCCTGGCTAATGATGAGAATTGTTGAGGAAAGAGGCTTATAACGAGAAAGTGGGAGTTGACAATAGGCTCAACACTATAAACATGATAATGAGAAGTGATTACAACTTAACTCAACAAGTGTCCTTTTTCGTAGATGTTAGTCCCCTAGGCCCAAAAAAGTATAAAATAATACCCAAAAGAACTATTTTGGCCACTGGTGACCAGAGTATTCCTTTTTTGTAAGTAGACAACTAAGTCTAGAAAAGGGTTAAACTTATACCAAAATAAACATCCTTTCAAAACCATTTAACGAGTGTGAAAGAGACAAGTTCACTCAACAACATTTTCATTTTTTTTCGAGTTGGAAAAGAGCTTAACCAAGACTCAGGGGGTGTCCAATAGGAAGTGGTCAAAATGATATTGAGTAAGAAAATGGGGTTCAAATGCAAAGTCGTATTGGGACTATATGGAACTCTTGGTCATATGGAGTAACTTATGCATGGGAACCAAATGACAAGAGTGTTCTAACTAGGGTACCCATGTTTGGTAAGTATCTACCACTTAATAATGAAACTTCTAGTAATAGTGAGAAAGTTTTGTGTTGCTAAGAAATGGGTTCGTACCTAGGGTATATGAATCACGATCATAGGACGATGAAGAAATGAAAAGTAGGGTGAGAACCTATCATATATGTTGGTGATAAAATATACCTGTTGGAGGCACAAACAGGCGATACAACGCTGGAAATCCATTAAAAAACCCTAGACAAAACCACTTCAAACCGGGTCTTTCATTGCGTTATTAGTCCATAAGGTCAAAAATAGTAAAATAGGGAAAAACTATATAAAGTGGGTAAAAAATTTCTATTAGTAGTAAAAATAAGAAGTTTTTACTATACCATTTGAGTTTTTCACCCTCATAGTGCTTTTGAGGCCATTTTGCCCACAATATTCTAGTGAGGATTTTGGGAGATACGATTAATGGAATCGAAAACCATATGGACCAAGTAAGTGCCTATCCCACTCTCTTCCATTTCAATGGTTTAATTTTTAGTTTTAGTGCCCAATGTTTTAGTATTAGAGGTCGTAAATGAGAGACTAGGGTGTACGCGAGTGGAAGTTTATCGGGTTGTGTACACAACCTCATGTACATGGGTAAAGAGAAGCCTTCCTGCATATATGAATCCCTATACATGACTATCATAAGGGTAACCCGCGTATAATTCCGCAAACAAGTTTTTTAAGAGGATTAACTCAAAAATTGGTCTTTTCTTTGCAGGATGGTGATTGAATGGAGGGAAAGGGAGCATGAGGAGGTTGATGCAGCAATCGAAAGAGATGTAAGGGCCCAACAATATTTCCAAATATGTGGGCTCTATAAAAATTTTTCTAGAAAGGAATGAGGGCTCAAGTGAGGTTGCTCCAGTTACTGATAAACTATTGGGATTCAGAGGATGAGGCCTTCAATGTCGATGGGAAACTATTGAGAATTGAAGTGGAAAATATATACTCCATTATAGTATTGTCTCACTAAGGAAAGATGGTGAATCTCAATGCTTGAGGGGATAGAGGTGGGAGGACTATGGAGGAGTACATCTCCACCTACTGTGTTGCAGGAACATATAAAGTAGGGAGCCAAATCCCTATCAAGGTGATTAAGAACCTGAGTTTAAATATTGTCGTGTTAGTACTCACATGGATATCAGGGTCAGCCTCATTGCACCAGGCATCGAGGCCACTCATGTTATATGCAGTGGATTTTTTGACACCCATGATTTATGACTGGTGTACCTCACTACTGGCCAACATGAAGAGCCAGTTGATCGATTGAAAACTCGAAAGAATGGGAAACTTTAGGTTCACATCCATACTGTGTAGTTTTTTCTTTGAGAGGGTTCCAATTCTGAGCCCTAGAGTAGAGATTACTCCACATGGAATATGCTATCTAGCCATGCCACGATGAACCGATGTGATGAGGTGGCTGGGAGGTGGTAGGGTCAAAACCCCCTACAACAATGAGTTCTTTCACTGATGTCACAGACAGTTCATAGCCATCGATGACTACCCCTATGGAGGGATGGACTATCGAGGGGACCATGACATGCCATTTCCACCAAGATATGCCTTTGGAGATATCAGAAAGAATTGGTTTTTATATATTTCATTTTTTTGTTTTCAATTTGATAAAGGAAAAACAAAAATGCAAATATTTTTGTATGGTATCATGTATTAACAGTGATTTTCTTATTCATAAATAGGTCCACAGTGACCAAAGGGGTTCCCGTGACATCGGTTCAGGGGCCAAGGAGATGAGCTAGTAGGTGGGGACACAGAGAGAGTGCTCCAGAATGTGCAGGGAAACTTGTCTCATTTGACACACATGATTCCTATCGTTGAGGTAGAGGATCTTCTAGAGGCGATGCAGAGGCAGGTGGTGGGTGTACCCTATGTGTGGGTGATACTCTTTCGGCATCTCACAAATGTTTTATTGTGCTATCATGACATGCATTAGGAGCCACAAGCATATATTCCATGGTTATGCGATACCTCAATCGTATATGTATTTTGAGGGCATGGACCCAATTTTGTACTATGCCACCATTTTTTTGGACTTTAAAGGATGAAATATAAAAAGCATTTGGTCTTCAACTTTACTTTTATATGTTATAATGGATGAATGTATGAATGTGTTTTATTTACATAGTTATGTGACAAATTCCAATCTAAAATGTAATTATCATATGCATTAGATACTTGATTAGAACTTCTAGGAGTGTGATTATAAGTAAGAAAATCAAAGTATCGTTCCAAAATTTGTACCCATAGGAATCATCGGAGTAAAGTAGGATATCTCACACAGTAACTTCCGCTCAAATGACATACAACTAACTAGGATTCTAGGCTAACTTATAAAGATCTAACACCATGTGAAATGTCGTCTTGTAATAGCTCTATGATGGCGCTATACTCAACCACATTACTCATTGATGGCTCCAGACAAATGCCACCTAATGTAATACCTTGTTTCACCCAGTTTGTAAATATAATTATATGGGCCAAGAGACTATGGAAAGCTCAATATGTGTGAATGTTTGATTTGATGGACCTTTGTATAAAAGGTCAATGAATGTAAATTTTTTTATTTACTAGAAAATGGATAAGTGTTGTATGACTGTTGGAAGGGGGGTGTACTAAGAGAGATCATGAATTATATGAAAGAGATGGGGAAGGGGACCAAGAATGGTTACGTTAATCTCCACCAAATCAGTACCTTACTGGATTTAATTTCTTAGGACCAGAACAGTCCTATGACCTAGGAATGAATTATAGTCAAGTTGGTAGGTGGGAAGACCTCCTTAAGATTTAATGAGGGGATGGGGCAGAGAACCCATCTATAAGGCTTTCAGACCTGACCACGGACTGGTAATTTGATCCAGGAAAAATATTGCTAAGGAAGGAAAGAAAGAAAGGTGTGGTGGGGAGAGGGAGACTTGCGAAGAGTGCAGAGACAAGAGACTAAGCTCTCGGGTTCAAGGAAGAAATAAGAAATGAGCATGTTCTGGTCATAGGAAATGTCTAGCATGGTTATGATACAAGCTAATAAATGAGGTTTTTGAGTGACTGAGGAAGTACTCGGGTGGTCCTCCTTTCTTGGTATTGTGAAAACCATTACCAAGATCCTACGTGAGGAGGAGAGTAACCTTTGTCCCTACTCTCGTTGATCCGAAATAAATGATTATATCTCAGATAATCATGGTCTAGCTTGGGGGTGGCTAGTGGTAAATATGCTAGGAGTGACTGAACCTATGGTTGGGTGGAAAAAGGCACCCCTTTCAGTAGTCACTTCACGTTATCTAGTTCTAATAAGTATTTTCATACTTTATGTATTGAACTGAAATAATGTATGAATGCATGAGTTTATGTATATATATGTATTTATAAATGGTTTCTATGTGGAATGGTCATGATATGTGTATGCATTCATCTCCTTGTGAACTTATGCTTCTGACTGATAGTCTATATGCCCAAGCTTTACTCCTGAGGATTCTTGGGACATAATCTTGTAGGATAGCTGATATAGGAGATATTGTGTCAATCTAAACCTATCCGTCTAAATAGGATACCTCTTTCAGACTCCTTGTCGTAGTCCTTAACCATTTCATGATAAATCTCAAGAAAAATAGTGAATTTCAAGCCTTGAAAGGGGAGATTTCTTCGTTTGGAAGATGAGTGGACGTGATCAGTCTAGAGGACCCATATGAGAAATACCTAGGAACCTTAAGCTAAGCCTAAGGCAGCTAATTCCTCATGGTTTCGGTGCTCCGAAAGTCCGGGATTTCAGAGTATGACCGACCTTACTAGTATTATACTGGTCAAAGGTAACCAGGAGACTCAGTTTCCCATAAGGCTGACCAGTGTTAGGCGGTTCCCCTAGGTGGTTAGGTGAACATATCTTACCAACTAAACCGGGATCAAAAACCCCAAAGACCAGAGCCGCAAAGAACTCAGAACCGTAGATCGAGGGATCCTTCGGGTTCTTTCTCAATCGTTGATATACCGAGGATGCGTGGAGCTATCCCCTTTAGTTCAGATATTGGGCACTTCAAGAGAAAAGAGGATTTTGCATTGCAATACTCCCAAATGTCGAATCCATGAGGCAAAAAGAGTCGTAGATCTATAAATCTACATGGCCAGATCTTGACCGTGAGATACGAGGAATGTTAGAAGCCTGTCAATCCGAGGTGACTTGGTGTAGTGATGTCACCCAGGGTGACGTGGGCCCCAGCTTGATGTGCTACGTGTCACCCATATTTGTGTGTATCACATACCCTATAGACCATTGGAACGTAACACATGTCACCTTGACCCCTCCTAAGTGTCAGTTCCTAGTATGTGTACGCCTAGACAGCGTGGTTGGTGAAGTGACCGGGAGTCCGGGACTTTGGGACTTCGAGACTCTGGAGGATTGGGGATGTAGCATTGTAGAGAGACCAAAAAGGTCTAAATACTGGAACCACATGGAAAGCTTCTGGTACTTCGGAGGTTCGAGAGTTTAGGAGGTCTCATGCGTAGATAGCAAGGAGACGTTCAATGTCGAAGCACCAAACTCCGAATTAGTCACTAGCCTGCATGTCGGACGAGAGTTAAGCCAGTTGTCAAATTGGTCAATGGATGGACCTTCCCTATGGGAGGTAGGAACCAAGAGATGATACTAACGAGATGAAGCCATGAGGGCGTCATGTGGCCCTCAACCAATGAACGCCTGAACAAGTTTGGGAAGTTGTAAGATATAAATGAAGGGTCAGTTTAGAATCTGGTACCAGTCCTTAGAAAGCTATGGGTAAGTATAAGAGAATGAATCATCTCAGAGAGATGATTCGAGATGAGTTAGTCAAGGAAAAAATAATTTATGATTCCCCCTCCCCTTAAAAGAGTATTAAGGAGTCGGGTGTGTTACACATGAAGACACCAGTTGTCCCTCAGGTGAATAGATAACCCAAGTGGTGGAAGCCAAATTCCATGTATGATGACTGGCATCATCCATGAATCTTAGGGATACCTAAGACTCTATTGACATATGCCAACCAATGGAAAACTAAATAAGCAAGTCGATGATGCAAAAGAGAAAAGAAAAAAGTAGATACACTAAGATACACTAATATAAAAAGGTCACGCCCAAGTTTGAGGGCTTAAGCGTAATACCATTTAAGGTAGAACCCATTTTTGGGCTCGTCCAACACATTACCCTCATTATATAATGGGTAGGCTCCTTTATCTAGGACATGTCGCACGATGTAAGGACCATGCCACATGGGGTTGAACTTTCCTGCCCCTAGAGGTTCCTTGGCTTGGTCATAGAAGACAACCAAGTCACCCTTCGTCTATTCCTGAGGGTAGAAAGACTTATTGTATTATACCTTAACACATCATTTGTTCACTTTGATAGCCATAAAGGTGTCTCAAAGCTGCTCATCGAGGTGCTCAAGGTGTACAAGGCGTTCTTTGAGATCGTTCATGCCAGGTAAGATCTCAATTGACAACTTAAGGGAAGGGATTTCTAATTCAATAGGAAGAATCAAATCCATGTCGTGTACTAACTAAAATGGTGAGAAACTAGTGGAATTATTTACCATGGTTCAATATGCCCAAAGTACAAGGTAAAGAATCATAGACAAGTTATATTTACTATGCTTGGCTATGTTTTGAAAAATGTTCTTTAGAGATTTATTCACGACCTATACTTTTCCATTTTCCTAGGGATAATAAGGGCAAGAATGGTTGTGTGTAAACCCTAGTTTTGATTCCAACTCTATCATCATCTCATTCTAGAAGTGATTTCCATGATCAGTGATAATATCTTTTGGGATTCCGAAATGGGATATAATCTGATTGAATGTTGCAGTATTACCATCGGATTTAACAGTAGGCATGGCCTCATCCCATTCAGTAAAATAATCCATGGCCACGATAATATGATGGTGCCCCTAGCCGAGGTTGGTTCGCAGTCATTGAAATCCACCCCCCACTTAGTGAAGGGACCGACAATGATGACTGGATGAAGAGAGGATGGGTGAGAGCACATTTTATGAGCAAACACTTGGAAAGGGTGACACTTCTTGACCTCTTCAATGCAATCTTTAAAAATTGACGACCAAAAATAACCGGCTCGAAATATCTTTTAGGATGTTGCAATCCTAGATAAATTACCACCAGATGCCCCACTATGACATTCATTGAGAATAGCCTCAACTTCCTCATGATTCAAAAAACAACACAAAATATTATCCACCCCTCAATGATTCAAAGTGTTGTTGATAATAAGGTAGTTCTTAGACTCATGACATATACGTCGTCGGTTGTCTCTCGACAGATGTTGGGGAAGCTTAAGGGTTTGAAGGTAGATTAAAATATTTATATACTAGGGGTATGAAGATGAACTAAGGAATATATGTTCATCCTTGAATGAATCATCATGAAAAATATCCTCATCCAGTCTAGGGAAGTCTGACATCAATTCAGAAAAAAACTAGCGATTTCTTGCACTTCGCAGAAGCAAAATCGATATCAAATTCTTGCAAAATAACAATCCACTTATTGTATTTATCCACTATGATATTCTTGGTAAGGACGTATTTAAATGGATTGATATCCACAACCACGATATTTTTGCAGAGTAAGATATAATATTGTAATCTCTTAACCACATGTACAGTGGTCAAGGCTAGCTTCTCTACGTGGGAGTACTTAAGTTCACGACCAACTAGATTTTGACTAAGGTAGTAGAGAATGTGCTCGTGGATCTCTTCATCCTCCTTGTTATCACATAAAATTGTCAAGGTCTTGTGATTCTATGGTTTCTACCTAGGTCTATATTTTTTTCTATTTCTCCTCTTTGTGTAGACCCGATCGTAAGTTTTTCCTCTCGGCTTGTAGTTTTTCTTCTATTTGTCTTCACCCGTTTGATAGACGTGTTTTTTCATAGAATCTTGCCTGAGAAATATCGACCATCAACTTTTCTATTTTCTCTAATTTCGATCACTTCTCTATTTATCTCTGTCACTGAACCTTTGTTGGCCCGAGCCCTCAGCCAGTCATCCAAGTAATTGTTCACATGCTACAGTCGTGAGCACCAAGCACAACACTTGAAGTGGTTTGACATGGATTCAGATCAAGTGAGCAAGCAAGATCATATTTCAAGGGCAGATATCCTTCCTTCAAGTATATCATATCAATGGATATCAGGTGATCGGGATCATAAAGCAACACGGAGTTTAGCGTCGAACAGAGGTCCGAAATTGCTAGATCAATCCTGGTCATTGGTACCGAGAAGGATGCGTGGCGCAGGATCAACATTTTGCTGACTCGTAGAAAGGAGAATTCAAATATTTGAGTCATGAGGACTCACAATACATGAATTTGTGAAATTATCTGGGCCATCCATTTCAGAAGGACACGTGGCCCAGGACCTGAACCGCAAAAAAATTCTTTCGAGAAAGCTGAAGTGAGAAGTGTCGATGGCCCGAGGTCCTGAAATTATGGCATGATCTGGGATTTCTGTTGTACTAATATGCGTGTCACCTGATCTGAGTGATCGTGATTTCGTGACTCAAAAATTTCAGCCTTGAGCATAGTGCGGACTCGCGAAACACAAAATCGCGACGTGCCCGAAAGTTGAACTCACGGTCACAGCCTATGGTCATATGGGAGAAGAGATATAAAGAAAAGGGGAAGTGCCTGTCAGGTAGCAAGTATCTAATATTGTTAGAGAAAATGATCATGGCCTTCAAACTCAAAGAAAGGCTGACAGTCGATCCAAACAGGTCCTTTTCGCGATTTTGAGTATCGGGATATTTGAAGTCAAGGGGAGTGAAAACTCCTGAAATTGCAAATCCTGAGTTTTCATATGAGATAAGGATGAGGTCACGTCCCACGGTCATGTGGGCCAAAGGGAAAGGAGTTGTGCATAGAATCAAAGCGCCCGATTTGGTCACAGAGAAGGATCTGCATGGCCTCGAGGTGCCAGAATTGACTCGAAGGAGCTATGAGTTCACCTAGAACGTTCATGGGTGTCAGGCTTCATCCTAATCCCAATAAAATTAGTTGATGAGAATGAAGAAGGTGGTTTAAACCTCGTTTCACCACATAAATGGAAAGCATGGAAAAGCTAGCCATGGAGGGCAGACTGTCAACCGAAAGTTCCTTGTCATGGATTTTCTTGTGAAGCCCATACTGATCTAATCTTGTGTCTGACAGAAAAATGAAAGTGCAATCTGACAAAGGAAGATGCAGACCTCAAGCCTTGAATGGATGACTAGAGTGTTCTTCTGAGGGGAGAAAGTTGTTCAAGTATAAATACTAAGTTTTGATATTCTATTAGGGTTGATGGTAGAGCAAAGCTCCCATATTGTAATGTTTTAGTAAAGCCTCTGACTTATGGTTATGTATCTGCATTTGAGACTTCTTGTTTAATGACAATTAACTTTCTTGCTCCCTCTTGTTTTCCTATGATGCTGAAAGAGTTCATGATTGATTGATTCACTTGAATTATTGTGACTGGATTATGATGAAAGTTTGATTATAGTGTTGTTGTAATTCCTTTCAGTTCCTTTCAAATTTGAATTCAAGAAGATCTTGTGTTTAATTTTTTGTTCTTTGGGCTGCTGGAAGACCCGATGTCTGCAGAAAGCATTTGTGTTCTCTCACCAAAGTCTTCCACCTACTCACACTTGCTACAACCTACTAACTGAAGTTAAAATTAGACCTCACCTTCTTGTGAGTACCAGTCCAGTTTTCCAAGTTAAGATGATACTTTCTTGAGACTATGCCCATTTGACCCTTTTTATAACCAACCCATGACATAAAAATATGATGGGTATCAGGCTTACCTCTAACACAATCCAGGGGTGACTTCTGGTGCTAACACTCCTGAACAATAACCATACCAGCGGTCCCTTTGGATGCGGCAATATAAATAAAAAAGTATCTACTGTATTCTGGGGTCTTCAATAGAGGTGTCGATACCAAGGATTTCCTAAGAGAATTAATGGATTACTATGGTCGCTCATCCCATATGAATGGAGTGTCATCCTTTAAAAGACGTGTGAAATATTTAGTTATATTGGCATAGTTGGCTATGAAACAAAATAGGAATTTATCCTTCCCCTGTAAACCCTGAAGTTGTCGAATGTTGCGCAGGGGAGGAAACTGGAGTATTTCCTCAACCTTCATAGGATCCAAAATGATCCCATGCTCATAAAATATGAATCCTAAAAGATGACCAGACCTAATGCAAAATATGCACTTGTGAGGGTTCAACTAAATGCAATAATAATGGCATCTCTCAAATACCAGTCAAAGGCGATTTGAGTGATCTACCCTCTTGTGAGAGTGAGTAGTGAGATCATCTAGGTAAGCTTTGATGATATGCTTAAGATCATGAAACATAAAGGTGATGGAATGTTGAAAGGTCACTACAATTTTTTTAATACCTAAAGGCATTTCCCGATATGAAAAGGTACCCCAAGGAAAAATAAAAGTTGTCTTGTGTTGATCTTAGGGTTTGATTTGAACTTGATCATAACCTGAAAATCCATCCATAAAGGAAAATACTTCGTTGTCCACACACTCGTCAATAATATGGTCAATAAAAGGAACGGGGAAGTTATCTTTCGAATAGGCTTTGTTCAATTCTACGGGAATGGGGTTGGACACCCATTCGGTCAAGGGAACCGAGTAGATGAAGCCAACATTGAGTAGATTCTCGACCTTTACCTTAATTATGGGGGACTTCCTAGGATTAACATCTCTAAGACATTGGAGAACAGGTTTAGCATTCGGATAATTTTTAATTTCATGCTTGACAATGTTGGGGTCAATCCTTGGCATCTATTTGTATGACCAAGAAAATACATCTCATAATTCCTTGAAGAAATCGGTGTAGATTTGAATTTCCTCAGGAGAATAATATGTACCAATATATATGTTTTCAATTTTACTATGGATTTGAGAGATGTCGATTACAGTGGTAGTAGAAAAGTTCTATGTGTTTCTTTTAGCATAAACACCATGTGTATCTAACGGAACCATGGCGTGATCGATCATCTCACTCGGGGTGGAGCTAAATGCATCCTGTTAAATCCTAACAAGTTCTAGGAGAATATAGGATTGATGATGCATAACGTCCCAAGGCCTGTCAGGACCATACATGGCCTCTAAGATGGATTCATCCTAGGGTAAAGTATCTTCAAAGAAATCATGCGAACAATATGATTAGACAACCCATACGGGCTCTAAAATGGGATCCACCTCATCTATCTGCGAGGAAGGATCTAGGTCAGTAGTAGCTTCTTGAATAGCTTGATACAAAACTTCTAATGTGGACAATGGCATCATCATCTCAATATGTGAATGACCTTTGTAGGACATAGTCAAGGAAGGTAGGGTCCAAAAATCGTTGAAATACAAAGTATAGAAAGGAAAAAACCTCATTGACGATGAAGACTCACTAGAGACGACATTAATATATGAAATTGGTGTCATGAAATCAAAAGTACCGATTAAGGAGGAATACGTCCTGACACCAACATTCTTAGTTTCCTGCTAAGAATTATCAATAATGGGGACCATAGGCCCCACTGATGCAGTATGACCAGTATGTGCAAAGGAAAATTGGTTGATCATCACAATCTTTCCTTTGTGAGGAAAACATAGAACAAATAAAATCAATGACGCAATGGTTGTCATAGCATAAGTCCAATTATGCCCTAGCAAAATGTTGTAGTCGAGAGGTGCATCAACCACCTCGACCTCAACCTCAACAGTCTTTCCACCTAACTAGACTTGGAAAGAGTGGGAAGGATACCATGGGGTCTAAAGAATTCCCATTGAATGTAGTTAACATGGATATGGATTAAGACAGAGGCAGAGAGCCAATGGATTTCCAACAATCTAGAGACATCAGGGATGTCGAAGCACCCTTCATCAATTACAATACACTTGATGGTAACATGCGTGTACTCCATATGGATTTGAAAGGCCACATGGTAAGGTAAGTGAGGCTTAACGTCCTTGACATTAAAGTTGATAACCTTTGAGACACATGGGTCCAGAGCTCCTAACGTCGATAGAAAGGCATCCTCTATGAAGGACACATATGGAGCACCTCCAAAGCTGACATCACACATGGGGTTTGGCCCAATACTCGACAATCAAGTAATTTTGGGTGGCTCTGGAATTAGAATTGTGGTAAAATATCTTAAGGACTCATTTCAGATTATGAGGCGTAGATTCCGGCTTATCAATATGCAAAGGTGTTTCCAAAGGAGGAGGAGACTCTGGACCTAAAACATTCTATGAAGAACACTAATCATGAGATCAAGTGGCTACATCAATCTGAGACTTAAACATATTGATGCATAGATGGACACCATCATGTTTTGAATGGTTTTGACTCCTACTCAATGCATTTCTAGTGTTAGAGGTCCTCGAGGCCATATTTTGGTTATGTGGAAATGAGTTAGTCAACACAATAGGATGTTGCGCAATGAGCCTCGAGGCTTCCTCAATTTCGGAGCACAAGTGGGTAAGGTGATCATATTTACAAAATTTACAGGGAAACTTCACCTTCCTCTTTTCTTTCTTTCCCTCACCAGCATTATTATTCAATTTATCATTATTATTTTCATCCTTGGCTTTATTATTATTATTCTTCCCACCCTTATGATTATTACCATGTCATTTCCTCTTATTCCCTCTAGGTTTTTTCTTACCATTTGGGTTTGACTACGACTGTACAAAATGCACATCCACCGACAAGGTGGTGGAGGAAGAATTCATAGCTTGTCCTGCTACAGACTGGTTAAGAGACAAAACTTTCAGTTGGTTCGTCACCTGGTCTGTAGTCTTAGCATTTGCGAAGTCTACAGTGCCATCGACATGAGGCTTGGGATTTTGTCTAGGATCGTAATTTGACCGTAGTGTGTCAGGGATAATTTCATAAATCATCCAAGATTGAGCATATATAAGGTCCAAATTTTGGTCTTTGAAGATGGCTTCTTCCTCAGTTGTCACTCTGAATGAAGAAACATCATTAGAAATGTAAGGAAAAAAATACTTGAGGAACCATTCTAGCATAAACTCTAGAGGAATGAAGAATTTAATCAACCTCTTCCATCTACACCACTCTTAAATATGATCGAAAATATGGGTGGATTTATCTTGTTGAAGGGTTGAAAATAGTTCAAGGTCGGCATCGTAATGAACCAGTAATTGGAAGTGATTGAGAAAAACAAAGACCATCTGACTGAAAGTTTTGTAGGTTCTCCCAAATAGCTTGATGTACCACATCATGAAAACCCTGATGAGGGTGCATTGAAATAGCCTAAAACAAATAGAATCATCATTAAGGGAGTTAGATGAGAACCATAATTGAAAGGTAGTCACATGATCACCCAGGTCCTCACCATTCTTTCCTTCAAACTTTGGAATTCTAGAAGGAAGTTTGGTGGGGATGTGGGGCCATGATGGATCATGATGCACATGGTCATTCATCAATTTTGACAAGTATAGAATATTTAGAGTGGATAGAAAATGGATTCGGGTTGCAGCATCAGATCTCGTCCTCTGGTAGAGACTGGTTTTGTGATATCGCAGGCCAAACAGAGTTTTGGTATATACCATGGCCTTGTCTAGTAGGATAGTAACCTCCTCCCAACTGATTCATAGAAGGTTGTAAGGGCATCGAGGAAGTTGCTTGCAAAGAGAAAGCAACATTTTAACGATTACTCATATGAGCATAAACGTTGCCCCCAGATGAAGGAACTTTGATTAGGGGGTTTCCCATAGTATAAAACTGACTCCCTCTGGATAAAACACCAGAGGACATAGGGGGGTTGTCCATAATAAAAGCATTCATAGGAATTGACGTTGTGGAAGAAGGAATCACAGACGGAATATAAGAAGTAGAAGGACCTCCTATTTGAGTACTTTCTCCTAGAAAAGTGAAGCTAGGATTGGGGCCAGAGGAAGGAGGATTCCAACCTACTACCATATTATTATATTGAGGGATATGACCCCCACCAAATGAAAAAGGAGTATAAGGAGTCATCATGCCCCTAGACCCAAAACTAGGATTCACATGAGACGAAGAAACAGAAGATGACAACTATGAAGTCATCTCTAGCATAGCATACAAAAAAGGATTAGTGGCTGAAGGTATTGAATAAGTATTATGATTCGGCATACTCCCTGGAAATAGAAAAGGATTCATTCCCATGGGCTGAGAAGAGATCATGGGTTGGGTAACATTAGATGAGGGAGCCTCTGACATCCAAACCGCTAATGACAAGGGAGTCGAGGGGACCCCACTAATCACAGAGGATATAGGAGTCGAAGGGATTCCCGAGACATTCATGTCTGACTTGGTACTCATGGTAGGACTCTCACGAACCTGGGAGGTGGAGATATATGTACCATGCTTATTAACTCTACACATCTTAGAAGGTGACTTCATTAAAGGATCAAGACGTGGTGGTAGATTCAAAAGACAAAGAGATGAGTGAGGAGGTTGGTCTTGCTCCATGTTGACTCAAAACTTGAGATACAATGAAAAATCCTAAGGTCGACTAATAATCAGATAGCACACTCCTAAATAGAGCTAAATGTCATTGCACACAAAAAGCATATGATGGCTGAAAGGGACCTCCCAAACTAAAGTAGGTATGCCTTTCCCAAGAGGGGCCTGAGACTCTACAACCATAGAGTGGAGGTATCATAATCACTTATAAGGACCCTCATAGGCTTCACAACACAGTCGATTAGATTCCTCTAAAGAGAAAATATTCCATAAATTATGCGTCTTATTCGATCCTTGTCTAACCTACGCTACCTGCAAAATAACCCCTGCAAGCAAACTATGTGGCTACCTATGTCAAGCAACTAAAGTCACCATGATATAAACAATGCTCAAGTAATCAGTCGCAAGTCCGGTCCACCATATGGGTAGGGTAGAAAATCCTAAAATATCGAAAGCACTGCCTCTCACGTAGGTAAACGCACTAGCAAGACTCCTAGATACGAATAGAACCCTAGAAATATCTCTAACACTAGGAAGGTATTAGAGGGATATCTCTGAAACCAACTTCACATGACCTCGTGCTTAAATCTATTGTGATCAGAGCCTCATGAGGACACCAATTATATAATGGGTTTCACCACTCCCTAGTCAGACACATACGTTGAGTTTTATAGCCTTGGAGATGTTTAGTCACAAAATCCTATTCCAAGGCCCTAGATCTTATACTTGTTTTTGTACCCTAAAAATAAAATAGTTTCTAATCAATTTTAATTATTCAATGTTAATTTTAATGGCTTCTTCTTACTCAAGAGGTGTGATCGTGAAACTGGTGGTATTATGACTTGACATAAATAAAAACAGGCAAATATAAAAACATTTTTAAGTACTAGTCTTGATTTTCAATGAGATGGTATGCTTATAAATGTTGTTTCTAACATGCAATCTCTACATTTTCAATGAAGTGCAATCTTTCCTAATATGCCAAAACTAATGTAAAGTAGAAAAAAGTGCAAATTCCATAAGTAAAATGCAATAAATATATATTTTTTTGTATTTTTGATATAATGAAAATAAAATGAAACAAATGAATAAAAACCTCACTGGAAGACCCTACTGCAAGCAAAAGGATACAATCCAAGCAAGATACCAAGATGAAACTACCTAGACCAGTACAAAAAATGATAAAAATCACAAGAAAGGAGTTGACCTAAAGAATTCACCAATAAAGTGACTTCCTATCACTCTATAGGCACTTAACATTAATAATAGGGACCCAAGAAGTCTTAGCAACCAACAAAACATACCCATCAATCACTAAACTCAGTCAAAAAGACTCAGAAAATAATGTATTTGATTGTTCTGAGAACAGAGGTGTATGTACGCGCCCTACAGAACGACAACTCACATATGTACACGATTGTCAAGGGAAAACCTGCGTATGTCAAAGAAGACACTTCTAGGGAAAGGGTTAGGCCAAGAAACTTAGATACAAGGTGAAAGACAGACTGTCAAGAAATAGGTGATAGGGAAACTCAGGAAACCATAGAGAAAATAAAGGAGAAAAACACCCAATACCCCAAAAAGGAGATCTCCCCAGTAGAATCACATATTTTGTCATGAGGAAAATATCTCTATGGCTAGGGGAAAACCACAACACATGGAATGACACCCAGAAATAAACTTTGATCTCAAGTATGCTATATAAATGAAATGATAACAATATAATTTTAGAAGCCTACCTCATCTGGACGTCCGAAGAAGACCATTGTTGAGAATGTGACCCAAAGATTTATACCTACAACTTGTCCTCAACAACCAAGATACGCAAGCATGTTGTAATGATATATAATGTTAAGATATAAATTAGCATAATACATTAACACACATAACAGATATGCCCATGGAAATAAATACAAATATTTTCAAGATATCAATTGGATGAGAAAAGAGTATTCTATTAATGTAATCAACATAAGTACATAGGTGACAAACTTCTATAATGCTACATATTGAAACCAAGAAACTAAGTCCCTCCAGCTAGGCCTCCACCACTTCAATCCTCCACAGAGGTAAGCAAACAAGTAGGAGTCAATGAAGTTCTCCATCACAAGATAGGAAGAGTTTGGGGGTTGAACACAAGAATTTCATACTTTCAAGGACAAAGGGATGCAAACTCAATTGAGGTGAAATTTCTCCAGAGTGTCTTTTCTCTCTATGAAAAATTGTCTTCAAGGCTTGGATATGGCTCAATTTATAGCCTCCAAATGGAATTGAAGGGTCGATTAGGATCATTTCCAGTATATGGAAGATCAAGGATCATGGATCACGTGACATGGCATGGTAACCCAACATATTTTTTAATTTTTGAGCACCAAACCCGATGTACGCGGGTTGTAATGGAGAAAACTTCATATACACGAGTTTTCTAACCGTGGGTCATGTATATGGAAAAAAAAAGTGTATTTTTATCTCTGGAGTGAACAAAAAGGGGAAATGAAGTATACAGAGGAAAATGGAAAGCCATCAAATCAATATACATGGCGTGGAAAAATATGCTATAACAAGATCTTTTCCACCACCATCTCCAACACATTGTCCATTACTCTCTCCTCTAATTATGTTTGACTCTTGATTCTACTGTGCCTAGGAGGAACTCCTACATGGCTTATGACCTAAAAAATAGTGTACATTGATTTTTCCTTTTCTATCGAATAAAATACACCATGCCTTGTATTGTTTGTATACTTATGTGAAAAAATATTTGTCACAAACAAATATTGGGAGGAGAAGGGTATTTTCTTCACAACCATAGAGCATGATGTAAGTACAATTTTTTTCTTGAAAACAAATACCCTTTCCTTTAAGAAAATATTCATCCTCCCTAGTTATTCTTCTTGGTTATACCCCTATCAATATATATATGAATTCTTTGAGAAACCTATCGTGGATAAGAAAAAAATGAAAAGGTGACTTTTGTTTTCAGAGACAAGAGTACCAAAACTGGATTGGTTCGTTATCAAAATTATAGTTTCCTCTTGGATTAAGCCCAACAAAATAATTATAGTAAGAATTGAAAATACCAAGTATGCATTCATAAAAAATCTCTAAGTGTTTAAGTAATTTACCAATTGAAAAGAAATTGCATTTGAAATCACCTCGCCCCAATCGAAAATGGTGTCTTTTCGGAAAGAGAAATAGAGTACATATAGGGTTGACCTAGGTAGGTGTGAGGTAGATTCTCTTCCTATTAGGCACATGAACAACCATGATAAATCTCAATATGTATATTGTAACAAATATATGTGAATGGACGAAAGGTCCATAGGCACTTTGACAGATAGAAGTAGAAAATATTTCAACAAATTTGAAGTGCCACCCTGAGAATCGAGGAAAGCATATGCATCTGATAGCTTGAGATTATTATTAGGTGTAGGGAGGCAAATAATCTTTCTAAAATATTTTGGTGTCAACACAATAGGATTATTTCCCTATATAGCTACTTTAATCATCCGTGTGTTAGAGTCAAATCTCTGAGTGCACCAAGATACTAGTTGATCCAGATTTATGAGCAGAACAAAATGAAAACACGGAATTATAATATTAACATAGAGGCATAGTGAATAATAACAGAGATACAATAAAACTTGACTTCTATTAAATAAGAAATATGTTGAAACTATAAAATCCAAACTGAAAACAAGCTTGCTACAATGGTGGCAACTTATCTCCGAGAAGAGATGTGACGGCTATGCTCATTTGCAATAAGATGAATACTATGAGGTTTTGAAGGTATTTTTACAATGAAAATGAATTACAAAACCCTAAACATCCAAAAACCTAACCCTAGGAGATGAAACTCCAAAATTCATGTGGGCTCCGTTGGGGTAAGTAGTACATCAACTTCCTGGGGTTGTAACTTTTGCATATGATCTTCATTTAGGGTGCACGATAGCTCGTTGGAAATTTATTGACAAGGATATTCATTTCATAGTCTCAATTAGAGACATCGACTATCATTGAGGTGCTCTGTCATGAAAAAACATTGTTTAGGCCCTCAAAATGGCCCCGAAAGTTTGGGACCCAAAAAAATGCTAAAAATAGCAAGTTGCCAAAAACTTGTTTTGATCTAGGTGGAATAGGTGGCTGGAAACCGAGATCCTCCTGGATCAATCCTCCCCCTTTTCAAATCACTGGTCTCAATTGCATTGATTTCCCCCATAAAATGAGGAAATTTCTACTGAATTTGGCCCTGGGTGAGCCACATGCCTTGGTGCAGGAGTTGCCCTACTTTGACAGCCCAATAAAGATGGATCCTTTGTTGGTGAGTTCCCTTGACCTATGTTTCCATGATATTATCAGTGGATTCTTGTTCCATGCAGTCAAGGTTGAGCTTTGTTGGTGTCAACTAGTCTTCTATCTCTGAGGTGTCCAATAATGGTGGAAAATAGGGTCGAAGGAGGTCCACATTGAACACTGGGTGCAAGCCAAGAAACGGGGGAATGTTGAGCTCAAAATAATTTTCACCCACAACCTTGGTGATGTTGTAAGGTCCATAATGCAGTGGACGAAGATTTTGATGAGGCCTTGTAAGTATTTATTTCTGCAAGTGCAACCAAACTTTGTCTCCCACCTGAAACTGGTGTGGCACCCGGTGTTGATCATGGTGTTTCTTGTACTTGGAATTGAAATTTTGTAAAAGATTTTGAACCTATTGACAGATGTTCTAGATCTTCTCAATGAATCAAGTGGCTTTGTCAACTTTAGTTGGAGCATGCGACGAGGCTTCCTAGGTGGTTTCAAGGGGTAGTGCAACATCCATGAGACCCAATTGTTGAAATCCCAACCTCACCTAAAATGGACTCTGGTCGGTTGAGCTATGTATGGCTCTATTGCAACTGTGATGAACATAGGGAAGACTCTCATCCCATGTGTAGGGGTGCTTGGAATTTAACATGCACAGGATGTGCACGATCATCTAGTTGATGGACTATGTTTGGCCATCCTTTTGGGGGTGGAAGGCAGTGGATTTGGTGAGCTTGGTGTCCAGCAGTGACTAGAGGCTAAACCATAAGGTGATGAGGAATTGGATGTACCGATATGAGATAATGGTTTGTGAGATCCCAAATTGTACCCACACTCATTCAAAGAATATCTTGGCAGTGGTTTCCGTTGTGATGTTCTTCTTGTAGGCGGTCAGAATCTCCATCTTGGAAAAGTGATCAACAACCAAAAAACCACAGTCATTTCCCCACTTGGTGGACAGAAGGCCCGACATGTAGTCCATTCATATGGATTCCTAGGGCCTGTCAAGAGTAGGAAGAGGAGTGTACAGGCCTTGTTTCTTAGTGGTCATTTGGCACTAGTGCAGGAGGTGCGGGAAGGGATATATTTGCTGACATCATGTCAAAGTTTTGGCCAGTATAAATGTCTCTACAACACTTCCAATGTTTTTTCCATGTCGGAGTGTCCTTCCACCCGATTCTAGTGGGATTCCCAAATCATCTTCTCTCACTTGCTTGATGGAACACAGAGGATCTGTCTCATAGAGGTAGGTGTTGGCGAAGTAAGGATATGTCTCATAGAGGTGGGGCCATCTGGAGGTCTTGTGGCTGAAAGATTCTAGCACCATAGTGAGTTCCACGACTAGAGGTCATTTGAGGCAATTAGTAACTCGGTTGGTACTTGCTATTTTATACTTGATGTTGAGGTGGAACTGATGCAAATATGTGGACCACTTCTAATGGAGGTCATTATGAAATTTCCCTTGTCTTTGCATAACTTAAATGGCTTATGATTACTGTGGATAATTCTCTCCTTTCCAATAATGTAATTCCTCCATTGGCGGCAGGCTTCCACAATGGATTAAATTTATTTGTCTTAAGTAGGGTACTTATAGATGACATATGATAGTGTCTCACTATGATAGACCATGAGGTGGCAATGTTGAGTGAGGAATGCACCCATAGCATAGTCTGAAGCATCTATCTTGATCTGAAAGAGCTATTGTAGGTCAGGTAATGAAAGCACTGGGGCTGAGCACAATCGTTGCTTCAAATCATTGAACGCTTGTTGTTGGGATAGGACCCACACAAATTTTTCCT
This sequence comes from Picea mariana, assembly GCA_032191745.1. Taxonomy (NCBI): domain Eukaryota; kingdom Viridiplantae; phylum Streptophyta; class Pinopsida; order Pinales; family Pinaceae; genus Picea; species Picea mariana. The sequence continues at coordinate 40,882 of JASDQU010439256.1, forward strand.
TACCACCACCCCTGGTGACTTGGATGAGGGCCCATGAAATATGGGAGAATCCCAACACAAACCTGCGATAGAAATTGGCAAGGCCTAAGAATCTCTAAAGCTCAGTGAGTGTGGTTGGGGCTGGCCATTCACAAATGAATTGGATCTTGGTTGGACCCACATGTACACCATGTGCATCAACAATGTAGCCTAGGTATTAGACCATGTTCATGCTAAAGGAACATTTTTTCAAGTTGGCATATAGCTTGTGCTGTCGTAAAGTGTGCAAAACCTATTGAATATGTTGTAAGTGTTCCGACTAAGTCTTTTTGTAGATGAGGATTTCATCTAGATACACCACTACAAAAGAGTTAGTGAAAGGCCACAAGATATCTTCCATCATCCTCATGAAAGTTGTTGGGGCATTTTTCAAACAAAAGGGCATGACCAACCATTCAAAAATACCTTATTTTGACTTGAAGGAAGTCTTCCATACATCTGTCCTCTCTATTGGGACCCGATGGTAGCCATACTTCAGATCAATCTTACTGAAGTATTTTCTCCCCTTGAGTTGATAAAGGAGATTGTCGATTCAAGGAATCGGGTACCGGTTCTTGACTGTGATTTTTTTTAGGGCCTGGTAATCAATGCAAAGTCGTGAGGTCTTGTCTTTCTTCTACACCAGCATGATCGGTTTTCCAAAAGGTGATGAGATGGGTCAGATGTGCCCCTTGTGTAGAAACACTTGGATATGACATTGGATCTAGTCATTTTTTAAGAGAGAGTGGTGATAGACTAGCCCATTGGGTAGCAGTGCACCGAGGGTCAAATCAATGGAATGTTTGACCTGATAGTGCAAAGGTACCCCAATAGGTGATGAGAAAATTTCTTTGTATTCTTCCACAACCTTATCCACTTTCTTATATTGTGTGGAGAGGTCGGGCGCAGAGGCCATGCATGTGGCTACAACCTTTCACTCATTATGAGAGTGAATCATGAAGAAGACAAACTTCCGGGTCTGAGAAATGACCTTCTTGCATTGCTTGGAATAGATGAAGGAAATAGAAATAGGTGGGAATACCTCGATTATCCTGTACAATTTCTTGTTCAAAGTAATAATAACACTGCAAGTCCTAGACTCATATATAGCATGATGTTTCCATAAATAAGGATGTCCCAAAAGAACATCACAAAATTCAAGGGGTGAAACATCATACAATACCTCATCTTTGAATGGCTTGATGTCGTACGACATGCGACACTGTTGGCTAATGCAAAGATCGCTTCGTTGGCAGAGCCATCTAATGGTGTAGGGTTTTGGGTGCGGAATTGTCAGCAGGGCTAACCATTTGAAAACCTATACTAAGATGACATTATTTTGGCTATCACTATCAATGATGAAGTGTAGAAGAGTGAATTTCACCCACATATTTAATACCCCAGGTCGAGCCCCTATGAAATGTACAGATGTTTATAGGCTGGTGAGTCGAGTGTTGATAAGATTATGTGTTATAGGATGAAGATCTTCGATGTTAAGGCCAATAAGCCTGATTTTTGTATATGTAATTATGTAGATCATTAATAAAAATTATACATCACCACGTATAGACCGACCACGATGAAAGAGTGATGGGAGACTAAGCTCCACTAGGTAGGAAAATCGATGGGACTGAGAGGCTAGGAAAGAGGGGCTAAGCTAGAGGGCTTAACCCAAGGGAATATTATAATATATTCCTGAAAATAAAAATACTAAAGTGGGGAAAATAAACCCAGTTATACTAAGTTCCTGGAAAGGGAACGAGTGCTAAATGGAGTGCATGCAGCTCCAGGAAGATAGGTGTCAACTTGGGCGCATGTAGTTAAAGTTGGAAAGTCATCTCATTGGGAGGGTTTTCTCCCCATTCTCCCATCCTTTGCATAACTCGTTTGGCCTCCATCATCAACTCTGAAATATTTCACGCACCTCAGAAACCAGTAACCCGTGAAGTCGACCTGTGTTTTCCTGTGAAGCACAAAATATCTGTACTTTCCAGAGTCATGTTGTGCCTTATCAAATTGTGGTTGTTTCCATCCCCTAATCTATATTGAGCCTCGTTATTTTCCTCACTTGATGGAATTGAGTTGAAGTTGGTTGAAGAAGTGGTTTGTCAGGCCCGTGGTTGAAGAGGTAGGTTTTCAGGCCTATGAGAATCTCTCTTCAGGTGAGAGATTTTGTTGGGAAGTGATTTTCTCCTAGAGAGAATCCAAGACCAACTACGGAGATCTAGGATTTCCTGATCCAGCCTGTTGTCGAGACTCTGAAAGGGAATTGGAGCAGTCGATGGACTGTGGAATGGTGAAGGTGTATATTCCTAGGGTGGAACAGGCATGTGGGGAATGAGAGTCCATGAGTAGTGGGTGTAAGTAGGCTATTGGAGAGAATCCCTCCAGTTTCACTGTGGAGTTTTCTATAACCTCAATCTAGTCTAGGATTCCTTTTCCCTAGGTGGAGCTTAGTCCCAGCTTAGGGGTGACCCACTATTGAACATGATGAGCATCATAGTCTAAGGTTGGGAGGTTCGTGGAAGGTCTGCATGCAATTGGTGGTCATCTAATAGAAGATAAGTACCAAATATTTGTTGATTGTATGTGGTGTAATTGTACATGTTTTATAACTTGATGAGAAATGCCTAGATAAATAATATATGTTGTATGTGTAGGCTTACTATTAATTCTGTATTAATCTGTGTATGGTTAGAATATGTTGTTTGTATGCTTATAGAGGTAGAATGTTTATTATTATTTTTGCATGAATAAGTGGCATGAACAGAGTGTTGTAACTGTTAATCTAAGATAGATAGCTTCATATAAATGTTGCAAATTGGTATCAGAGCTAAGAGAGACGTCCTATAGTGACGTTGCCCGACCTCTTGGTGGTTGGGCACATTAGAAATTGGTATAAAATCTAAGACATGCGTCTTGTAGTGACGTTTCTTGGCCTATTGGTGGCTGGGGCAGTTACAAATTGGTATAAGAGCTAAGAGAGACGTCATGTAGTGACGTTTCCCAGTCTGTTGGTGGTTGGGGACGTTACAAATTTGTATCAGAGCTAAGAGAGATGTCTTGAACTAAATTTTCCTGACCTGTTGGTGGTTGAGGATGTTACAAATTGGTATCAGAGCCAAGGTTTTGACACCGAACCTGGATGGGCCATGTTAGTGGTTAGCGAGACAAGATTTCAGAGTGAATTTTTGTTGAAAGGGACAAAAACTTAAGGTCCATAGCGTCTTGGGGTGCCAAGAGAATACCTTGGCCATGTTATGAAGCTCAGGAGGTATAACGTCTTATGGAATGGTGGAAGAAAAAAGAGACTATAGTAACCATGGGTTTGGAGTTGCAAGGTTTGAATTTGGGCCGTAAGATATGTGCAAGCTAAAGACCAATGTTTTCTAGCCACCAGATCTAGAAGGATATGCATGAAGGTTAACCTGGAAGGCCTTTAGACTTCGTGACTTCGACAAAGTTAGGTGTTAAGAAGAAAAAGAAGGGTTGAAGCCCGAAGTTCTGAAGTCCTGGAGGGGATATACACCGTCGATCCAGAGAGAAGCCTTACCGTTAGATCAAGCCAAGACCAGAAGGTAAGACACGTGGTGAAAAGTGGATCTCAGCCATCATATCTACGTGCAAAAGCTTGTGAGCCTTGGATCTCATAGTCATTCGAAATTTGGCATTTGGGAGAAATGGAATGTGCTAAGATGAGTCCTTTGAAGTCCCAAAGCCAGAAGTCCTAAGTGATGTGGCATGGTGATATCACCCAGGATGGCAACCCCATTATCCAAAAGAAATCTGACTTGTGGGGCCACGTGCCACCACCTTAATTGTTGGCAGTCGTACCAGGTGGACCCGGAAGGTAAAGTAGATCATAAATTCAGAGTTCGAGAGTTCGGGAGTTCGGTGTTCGTGAGAAATGGGATATGCAAAGGTGAAATCTTTCAAAGCCCAAAGTCCTGAAGTGATGTGGCCTACTGACGTCACTAAGGATGACGTGGAAACATGGGATGTGTGCCACATGTCAGTGAGTTAAGAACCATTGTAAGATTGAAATGCAGTTAGAATGCGACATTATCACCCGCTTGATTGGACCACATGTCGTCTTCGTGTGTCCTACCATGTAGTGCTCCTGGAGGTGGCACAAGGTAGTTAACTTGGTGAAGAAATTAGATGGATCAGGCCCACATTAAATTTGATCACAATCTATGAAGATCGATGGTTGGGCCACATTGCGAAGATCGAAGATGCACGACAGATAATTCTACAAGGCGGTCCTGCAATCTAAACTATGGTTTCCTAGAAGGGGTACGTGTCAACGTGGGGACAATTGTGGAATGGTTAGTCGGCTACTCCAAAACTGCCGACCCATGTTCCCACAGTTGGAAAAGTATAAATTTTGATGTGACTTTTCGGTATCTTTTAGTTCAAGCATGGAAACCGTGGCCCCAATGGACGTGTGGCACCAGATCGTGAAGTCTGGAGATTTGGCACTCTGAAAGAAATGACTTTTAATGGATTGGGAGGAAGGAACCACGAAGTTCCATTATGTAGAAGTAAAGTGACACGATGACGTCAACAGGGGGATGTGGAAGTATGTAGAAACTCACGGTTCGGGAGTTATAGGTTGTGCAAAGGTGGAATCATCCGAAGTCTCGGAGCCCCAAAGCTCATAAGTCCCAGAGCCCCAAAGCTCATAAAGTCCGGAACCCCAAAGCCTAGAGTTCCATAGCGAGTATTAGTCATTGGATGTTGGGTGACGTGGATTTTTTGTGATATTCTTTGAAATCTGCCGAAGTCGGAGCCCGAAGTTTCAGAACTCTGGATAAACGCCGAAATCATAAGCACTGGGTCACAACTGTGGTCACATGTTAACCAAGGGCCTAATAAAAAAGGGATAGTGCCAAAAATTTTGTTGCTGAACAGAACTGCGCTTAGAGATGGAAGCCCCAGGGTTCTTGACTGACCAATACCTATAGAAAATGGAATCTGATATTGCTTTTGTTGAATCAAATTGGTTTATTCTAGAAAATTATTAAATTCTGATAGCCTAACAAAACTTGGTTGACTGCACATTTTGCATAATTAACCATTGACATAACCAAACCGAATTGTTCCACGGTGCAGAGAAATGGAGGGGGCACATAATGCTTTCAGATTAAAGAATGAAGCTAGAGGAATGGATGTCCATTTGGGATTTGGAGGATTGAACTCCAATGGGCATGGAGAAGAGATAGATAAGGAAGGAAACATGATGAAAATCATTGAAAGATTGTAGAAATATGTCCATACTCACCGAAAAAATAAAAAAAATCTCATGAAATCCAGGAAACAATAGGGATAATTCAACATAAAGTTGATACAAAGCCTGGAAAGAATAGAAAAGAAAAGAAGTACTGAATACGAAATAAGTACTTAACTAAGAGATATTATGACAAGAAAATGAATATGAAAGAAGGTTTTTGGAATTGTTGAAGTATGTTCCCTTCATAAAGGACGATACAATTAAGATTCAAAGTTATATGAGTGGGCTTCCATCTGTCATTAGTGACAAGATCCAGTATGATGATCCTAAAACTATGGAAGAAACTATAAGGAGAGAAAAATGCTTATATGACAACAAAAAGAAAATACCATTTTCCAAAAGGCTTGGGAGGACAAGAAGAAGTTAAAGAAAGAGCATAGGCAGAAGGGAAACAAACCTCCCTTTTTCAGAAACAGTCCTCAAGGACAGCCATCTTTTAGAGAGCATAGAATGGTTGAGGTAGGGGGACAAAGGCCAAGGAAGACACCCATTCAATGTTGGGGCTGTCAGGGAGACCACAAGTATAGATATTTTCCTCACAAAAATGGCAAGGTGAGAGTTGTCCACAATGTTCATCAAGCAAAAACAATGGAAGATATGGGAAAAAATGTACCTAGGATCTATCCATCCCTGGACAACAAGCAGGTAGAATATCAGTCACATATGATTGAAGTGGAAGGTATGATCAACAACCACACCATTTCTATTTTAATTTATTCAGGGGCTAGTCATAGTTATATAGATTGTAAGATGGTGGAAAGTTTTCTTTTGCCAAGAAACAAGCATGTAAAATCTTGGTTGGTGCCGCTGGCTACCGAAGCCAAAAGAAAAGTTACTGAAATGGTTAAGTCATGTCTTACGAACATGAATGGATTGAGCACAAGGGAAGATTTGAATATCTTTCCTTTAGGTTCTTATGACTGTCTAATTGTGATGGATTGGTTAGACCCACACCATGCTATCTCGGATTGTCATCAAAAGGAATTTACTTGCTTGGATGAGGGAGGGAACCTAAAGAAAGTCAAAGGAATTCCCAGGATAGTTGTTGTTCGAGAAATTTTATCTATGCAGCTGAAGAAATGATATTGGAAAGGTTGTCAATTATTTGCAGTCCATATGGAGGAAGCATCTAAGGATAAGGTGTCAAATCTAGAGGATCATGCAGTCCTGGAATATTTTGAAGACGTGTTCAAGGAGATACCAGGACTACCTCCAAAAAGAGATATTGATTTCTCCATAAACTTGATGCCTGGAGCAGCTCTAGTGTCAAAGACTCCTTACAGAATGAGTACACCAGAGTTGAAGGAACTGCAAATGCAGCTTGAAGAGCTTCTAAAGAAGGATTATATACGACCAAGTGTATCACCTTGGGGTGCCCTAGTCTTGTTCATAAAGAAGAAATATGGAACAATGAGATTGTGCATTGATTTCAGACAGTTGAACAAAGTGACTATAAGGAACAAGTATCATTTACCAAGGATTGATGATCTCTTTGATCAATTGAAGGATGCAAAGATATTTTCGAAGATAGATCTCAGGTCAATATACCATCAAGTAAGGATTAAAGAGGAATACATCAACAAGAACACCTTCAGAACAAGGTATGGTCATTATGAGCTCACAATGGTGCCATTTGGGTTATCAAATGCACCCGTTGTTTTTATGTGCTTAATGATTGGTGTTTTCAGGGAATATTTGGACAAGTTTGTCATTATCTTTCTAGATGACATCCTTGTATATTCCAAGTTAGAGGAAGAGCACGAGAATCATTTGAAGATGGTGTTGCAAGTGCTAAGAGAGCATCAGTTGTATGCCAAATTGAGAAAGTGCTTATTTTATCAAAAAAAAATTCACTACTTGGGGCATATCATTTCAAAGCATGTGATAGCAATGGATCCTGAGAAGATAGAAGCCATTAGATAATGGTTAGTGCCAAAGAATGTGACAGAAGTCAGATCCTTCATGGGTCTAGCTGGCTATTATAGAAGGTTCATTGTAGGGTTTTCAAGAATAGCTCACCCCATCACTTCCTTGCAAAGGAAGGGGAAGAAATTTCAATGGACATAAGAATGTGAAAGAAGCTTCCAACAATTGAAGCAATTGTTAACCAATGCTCCAATTCTGAGGATTTCAGATCCAAATGAAGACTTCATTGTATGCACTAATGCATGTAAAGAAGGACTTGGTGGGGTCCTCAGTCAAAATGGATTTTTTGTATGTTATGAATCAAGGAAGTTGAAGGAGAATGAAAGAATCTATGCCACTCATGATTTGGAGTTGGTAGCCATAGTGCACGCCTTGAAGAAGTGGAGGCACTACTTCATGGGAAAGAGGTTTGAGCTGAGGAAAGACCATAATGGTCTGAAATATATTTTTGATCAACCAACTCTGAATGCTATGCATAGTAGGTGGTCAGAATTCCTCTATGAGTATGACTTTGATATCAAGAACATCAAAGAAAAGGAGAACAAAGTGGTTGATGCACTCAAAAATAGAGTGCATGAACTGCATGCTACAACCATACACATGTATCAAGAGGATCTTCAAGGAAGAATCTCTGAGGCTGCAAATTCAGATTTGCAGTACATGGGATTAGTAACAAAATTGCAGCAAGGTAAAATGTAGTAGAAAGTTGAGGATTATGAATTGGGAATTGATGGAATTATTAGGTACAGAAACAGAGTCTATGTACCCAATTCTTAGGAATTGAGGAGTGCGATTTTAAAAGAGATGCATAATGTGCCTTATGCAGGACACCCAGCATATCAAAAAATAGTTTCAGCAGTTAAGAGACAATATTATTGGCCAGGAATGAAGTAGGAGATTGATGAATACATAGCTAAATGCTTAGAATGTCAAAGGGTAAAGGCTGAGCATAGACATCCAGCTGGTTTTCTACAACCATTACCCATTCCTGAGTGGAAGTGTGAAGTGGTGACAATGGATTTCATCACAGGATTACCCAGAACAAACAAGCAACATGATTCCATCATGGTGGTGGTGGATAAGCTTACTAAAGATGCCCATTTTATTCCATTGAAGACTACTCGCAAGGAAACTAATGTTGTTGATATCTATATGAGGGAAGTAGCACGATTGCATGGAATACCCAAGACAATTGTCTCTGGAAGAGACCCGAAATTTACCTCAAAGTTTTGGAAAGGGTTATTCAAAGGGTTCAGAACAAACCTGAACTTCATCACAGCCTATCATCATGAGTCTGATGGGAAAATAGAAAGGGTGAACCAAGTGATGGAAGACATGATAAGGATGTATTTTATGGAAAAACCATTTAAATGGGAGGATTATCTACACTTGGTAGAATTTACTTAAAACAATGGGTATCAAGCATCATTGAATATGAGCCCATTTGAAGAACTTTATGGAATAAAGTGCAACACCCCAATAAGTTGGGACAACCCAACTGATAGGGCAGTGGTTGGGCCAGAGATGCTCAAGGAAATGGAAGAAAAAATGTTGAAGATTAAGTAGAATTTGAAGGCTTCCCAGGATAGACAGAAAATCTATGTTGATAAGAACAAAACTCATGGAGAATTTAAAGTGAGGGATCATGTACTTTTGAAAGTGAAAGCAAACATAAGCTCTTTGAAGTTGGGAAATTATTCAAAGATGGCAGCCATATATTGTGGACCGTTTGAAATCCTAGAGAGGATTGGTCCAATAGCATATATGCTTGCATTACCTACATCTATGTCTATACATAATGTGTTTCATGTGTCATTCTTAAGAAATATATACTTTATGCTAATCATGTTATCGACTGGAATGTGATTTAGGGGGGAGAAAGAAAGCACTTTTCGAGTGCATCTGGTGCGTATACTAGACTGGAAAAGCAAGTAGCTCCGGAATTGAGCCATAGGGCTTGTAAAAGTCCAATGGACCTGGTACGGTCCTGAGGATGCAACATGGGAGCATGAAGATGTTATGCAAGCAGAGTACCCACATCGTTTTGAAGATTTTGACAATCTTACTGATATTATGTAAATGAGTTGCACTGAGGACAATGGAAAAATAAGGGGAGGGGATTGTAATACCACAGGCCGATCCCCCGTGAAATGTACTGATGTTTGTAGGCTGGTGAGATGAGTGTTGATAAGCTGGTAGGATTATGTGTTATAGGCCGAAGATCATGGATGTTAAGGCCAATAAGCCTGATTTTTGTATATGTAATTATGCAGATCATTAATAAAAATTATACATCGCTGCATGTAGACCGACCATGAAGAAAGAGTGATGGGGAACTAAGATCCACTAGGTAGGGAAAGAGATGGGACTGAGAGGCTAGGAAAGAGTTGATAATCTAGAGGGATTAACCCAAGGGAATATTATAATATATTCCTGAAAATGAAAATACTAAAGTGGGGAAAATAAACCCAGTTATCCTAAGTTCCTGGGAAAGGGAACGAGTGCTAAATGGAGTGCATGTAGCTATAGGAAGACAAGTGTTGACCTGGGCACATGCATTTAACACTGGAAAGTCATCTCATTAGGGTGGTTCACTCCCCATTCTCCGATCCTTTGCCTAATTTGTTTGGCCTCTGTCGTCGACTCTGGCATCTTTCACGCACCTCGAAAACCAGTAACCCGTGAAGTTGACCTATGTTTTCCTCTGAAGCACAGGGTATCTATACTTTCCAGAGCCATCTTGTGCCTTATCGAATTGTGTTTGTTTCCATCCCCTAAGATATATTGAGCCTTGCTATTTTCCTCACTTGCTATAATTGAGTTGAATCTGGTTGAAGAAGTGGGTTGTTAGGCCCGTGGTTGAAGAGGCAGGTTGTCAAGACTATGAGAAACTCTCTCCAAGTGAAATAGCTTGTTGGGAAGTTATTTTCTCCTAGAGAGAGTCCAACACCACCTACGGATATCTAATAATTACTGATCCGTCTTGTTTCCAAGACCCTGAAAGGGAAGTGGAGCAATCGATGGACTGTGGAACGGTGAAGGTGCATATTTTTGGGGTGGAACAGGCATGTGGGGAATGAGAGTCCATGATTAGTGGGCATAAGTAGGCTCTTGGAGAGAATCCTTCTAGTTGCATTGTGCAATTTTATGTAACCTGAACCTAGTCTAGGATTCCTTTTCCCTGGGTGGAGCTTAGTCCTAGCTTAGGGGTGACCCACTACTGAGCGTGATGAGTAGCGTGGTCTAAGGTTGGGAGGTTCATGGAAGGTCTGCACACAGTTGGTGGTCATCTAATAGAATATAAGTACCAAATATTTGTTGATTGTATGTGGTGTAATTTTACATGTTTTATAACTTGATGAGCAATGCCTAGATAAATCATATATGTTGTATGTGTAGGCTTACTGTTAATTCCTCATTAATCTTTGTATGGTTAGAATATGTCATTTGTATGCTTATAGAGACATAATGTTTAGTATTATTTCTGCATGAATAAGTGGCATGAACATAGTGTTGTAACTGTTAATCTGAGATAGATAGGTGCATATAAATGTTGCAAATTGGTATCAGATCTAAAAGAGACGTCCTCTAGTGACGTTGCTTGGCTTGTTGGTGGCTTGGGACATTACAAATGGGTATCAGAGATAAGAGAGACGTCCTCTAGTGATGTTTCCTGGCCTATTGGTGGCTGGGGACATTACAAATTGATATCAGAGCTAAGAGAGACATCCTGTAGTGACGTTGTTCGGCCTGTTGGTGGTTGGGGACGTTACAAATCGGTATGATAGCTAAGAGAGATGTCCTAAAGTGGCGTTGCCCAGCTTGTTGGTGACTGGGGATGTTATGATGCAAAGAGATGCTCTAAACCCTCACGGTTCCACCCTACTCTCACCAGGACCTTCTCATTCTCTCACAGGCCCGAAGATTCTAAGGCTCTTCCAACTCCTCTCGGGAGTTTCTGACCCACAGATGTCCCTATCTTCGAAACTCGAGACTCGCGAGTTCGCGAGTTCAGCGCTCACGATATCGGTTCTTTCACTTCCCCGAATCCCGATGGTCAAAGGGTCAACGTCCTCGGATATCGGGGGTTTCCCTATCTTCGAGCTAACGCCACTTGTCAATGCCTCCTCATATGGCTTAATTCCCTGACGCCTGTCCTCCACTTGCACTATCAGAAAATCGCCCTTTGTGATGTCAACACTCCGTATTTCAAAACCTCGAGTGCCGAGGTGCCGATTCTCCAAGATCGCGTCACCTATCCTCCACTAGTACCTGGGGTCCCACGCTGCCACGTCCTCTTTAGGACTTCGCGGATCATGGATCCACGATGCAAGAGTTTTGTGATGTCGGAAACTCCGAACGCCAAACCCCGATATGATGGGATCACATGCCACCTGTCCTCGTCACAATCGATGGCTCCCGTTAAATCAGGAAATCGCTATTCACGATTTCAAAAGGAAATGAACCTCTTGCCTTTGCAATCACCGAAGCCCGAACCCCGATGTGCCGAAATTCGATGGCCGGTTCTCTCCTGCGCCCAAGGGTTAAACTCCTTGCAGCTTCTCCATGATCCAACGATCCCTGGGATTTCGCGATTCTCCTCTGCGAATCCTGTCCGTTGATTCTTCCTCTTGGAGATCTCCTGCTCCAAAGCTTCTCTCAATTCGCGCTCCTCCTGGGTCTATTCCCAAAGTCTCACCATGGAACTATCCCTCCTGAGCTTGGTTTCTCCCACTCCATCAATGGAAAGTTGGCGCACTCCTTGTGCTCAGCGTCCAATCACTCTCCAAGTGTTGGATATTCAGGACTCTTGTGTGTTTCTTCTCCTCTGTGAACTCTCAACATGAGTCCCGTTGAGACGTGTAAAAGCGCTGCCCTTCCTGAGCTTCCGTCCTGTAGCTTCAACCTCTACAGAAACTCAGTTCCTTTACTCTTTCTCCTACAGATGGAGAATACAATGCCTCCTGGCAGTGTTCCAGCTCAAGCCATCTATTGCTGAGTTCTCTAAGTATTCAGTAACCCAGTGAAAGTTCCCTCACTGGCCTTCCTTCAGATGACGGAACTCAAAGAGTTCTTTCCTCCTTGCTATCTGCGTACTCTCTCAACGCCCTCTTGGCGGAGTGTCTCTGCCACAGAACAACCAACAGTTACGCTTCCCCTTGTGCTTACAAACTTCGCTCGACGTCCTCCCGGCGGAGCTCCTCAGGATCCTCAACAGAATTCTGGTCCTTCTAAACTTCCCAGCAGAATTCTTCCTTACGCACGCTCGATACCCTCTTAGTAGAGCTCTTACAGAACTCCCAGTAGAGGTTCTGTCCACAACAGTGTCTCAGCTACACTGCTTTGACTATTGAGGTGTTCAGCAACCCCAAAAGTCTTTCTTCTATATAAGGTGATGACTTCAGTCCTGTGCCCTCAGCACGTCTCCGTCTGACTCCTCACAAGTTCATAAGTGCATCCTCCTGTGCATTGGTATTAAGAGTTTCAACACTCTGTCATGCCCTCATGACATGAAACCTCAAAGACCTCTCGAACCTGAAATCAAACACACTCCCTGCAATTACATGATAACAATACACAATTGCAGCATATAATAAACACGCACATACAGACATGCATATAATGACAGACTGGTGCAGGAAAAACTGCTCTGTATTAATAATGGCGAATGCCTGTATATTTTACAAGGTGTTCCCCGAGCTCTCTCTTGGCTCCTCT
>JASDQU010439256.1:54911-88563 GCA_032191745.1 Picea mariana
CAACGGACAAGATTTGCGGAGGAGAATCGCGAAATCCCGGGGATCGTTGGATCATGGAGAAGCTACAAGGAGTTTAACCCTTGGGCGCAGGAGAGAACTGGCCATCGAATTTCGGCACATCGGGGTTCGAGCTTCGGCGATTGCAAAGGAAAGAGGTTCATTTCCTTTTGAAATCACGAATAGCGATTTCCCGATTTAACGGGAGCCGTCGATTGTGACGAGGATAGGTGGCACGCGATCCCATCATATCGAGGTTCGGCGTTCGGAGTTTCCGACATCAAAAAAATCTTGCATCGTGGATCCACGATCCGCGAAGTCCCAAAGAGGACGTGGCAGCGTGGGACCCCAGGTACTAGTGGAAGATAGGTGACGCGATCTCGGAGAATCAACACCTCGGCACTCGGGGTTTTGAAATACGGAGTGTTGACATCGCAAAGGGCGATTTCCCGATAGTGCAAGTGGAGGACAGGCGTCAGGGCATTAAGCCATATGAGGAGGCATTGACAAGTGGCGTTAGCTCGAAGATAGGGAAACCCCTGATATCCGAGGACGTTGACCCTTTGACCATCAGGATTCGGGGAAGTGAAAGAACCGATATCGTGAGTGATGAACTCGCGAACTCGCGAGTACCAAGTTCCGAAGATAGGGACATCTGTGGGTCAGGAACTCCCGAGAGGAGTCGGAAGAGTCTTAGACTCTTCGGGCCTATGAGAGAATGAGAAGGTCCTGGTGAGAGCAGGGTGGAACTGTGAGGGTTTAGAGCATCGCATCATGTTACAACATATGTGAATGAAAGAGGTACTCTCCTTCCTCTGGCTCATCAGGTTCATCGAGATGGATCTTGGTGGTAACAACGGTGGCACTAGGTTTCACGTTAATGATCTATCTTTTCTTTGTTGGTTTTGACTCAGAGTTGGAGCCCGCATCTAATTCATAGGTTTTCACCTTAGCCACCAATGATTACTTTGAGCAAAAATCAGTGGTGTTATGCCTAGGGCTCTTATGGAAGTCATACCACTTCCCGGTGTCCTTTGTCTTTCCATTGTCTTTCTTTGCTTGTAGCTTGGACTGGTTTTCTTGAGGTTTCCCATCTTTTCTCTATCCTTTGTTCTATGGGATGGGGCTATCATTTCCCTGCTTTTGTTGTAAGAGGTTCCTAGACCCAAATTGTCGCGTCTTTTCTTTAAGATTCTGCTCAATTTTGACGACATATCGATATGTCTCTCCCAAGGATGAGATGTCAAAAATATCCATTTCTGTCTAGTTGTATCTATGCAGACCATCATGGTACTTGAGCACCATATGTCGCTCAGAATATTTGATACCCATCTTGGTGCGCAAGGTATGGAAAACATTGGTGAACTATGGCACTGTTTCGTCTCTTTCCTGTCGCAGTGTGGTCCATCTTGTATACAAGTCATCATAACTTCCAAAAGAGTAGTATTTTTCCTTAATAGCATTCATGAAGGAACCCCAAGTGGGTGAAACTACAAATAATGTGTATCCATTTATTTCCTTTTTCTCATAGAAAGCATCTCACCAATATTTGACATGGGGGACGGCCTTAAGGAGCACAAATGTAATATTTTCTCTATCACAAAAGTTGTGGACAAAAAAATACCCTTCTATAAGTTTTAACCATTTATCTACGGCATTTGCATATACTTTCCCTTAAAATATAGGAATATCAGAATTGATTTGTACCTTGAAGGGGCTGGTACCTCCGCTTGAGGTGGATGTGTTGCTTGTCGGCAGTCGTCGAAGGATTTGTGCAAAGTTTTCCATCATATCATTCCTCTGTCGCTTGAGGTCTTCCTCAAGAAACATTTTGAAAGGATCTCTTATCCCGTCATCTTTATTTTCGACCTCCATGGATGGTTTCTTGGGTGTGTGAGAGTATTTTTCCTCGAGAAAAACAAGCTCGAGACCCAACTCTATATACCATGACCGTGTCAGGGACATGCACTAAAAAATGATAAGGAGAAGACCTCTCTGATACCAATGATCTGGATTTATGAGTAGAATGAAATGAAAACACATAATTATAATATTAACACAGAGGCACAGTGAATAATAACATAGATACGGTAAAACTTAACTTCTATTAAATAAGAAATATGTTGAAACTATAAAATGCAGACTGAAAACAAGATTTCTAGAATGGTGGCAGCTTATCTTTGAGAAGAGATGTGACATATACACTCATTCACAAGAAGATGAGTATTATGAGGCTCTGAAGGCATTTTTACAATAAACATGAATGCCAAAACCCTAGACATCCATAAACATAACCCTAGGAGATGAAACACCAAAATTCACGTGGGCCCTGTTGGGGTAAGTTAGTATATCAACTTCCCGGGGTTGTAAATTTTGCATATGATCTTTGTTTAGGGTGGATGATAGATTCGTTAGCACTAGGAGTTTATCTTATACTTCTAAAGAGAAAGACTAATACCCATCAATAGATTCCATAATTTGGTAAAAGTTTTGTAGAATTTAATCTCAAGTGCAACAGATATTCAGGGAATTATATTTAAATATCAGCACAAAATATCCACAAGGTATACACCAGCAAGAAAGGCTTGAATAAATTCAGATCAGTTTGTTTTGAAACATAAATGAAAGATGGAATACTAAAGAAACCTTTAATACATGCATCATATCACAACATGCAATTCTAAGACACATATAGCAGGAATTCTCATCAAAAGGAACCTCCTAAATGATAAGAAATAAAGCTCTGATAGCACTTGTACTAGTAGATAACAACAAATCCTTTACTTCAACATTTGAACAACTAATAGAGATGAATCATTCACCAATAATCCACATCAAATAAGTATTGAATACAGAATATGGTAATAAAAAAAGAGACTAATCTTTGATTAACTAAGAGTCTTAAATCAGATATATACATTCATGGAGACTTTACACAGTTGGTTGCAAAAATAATATAAGTTCCCCTATCTAGAATTGCTTGAACCCTTCTCTTGATTCCTCTCACCCATTAAATAGAAAATAACATCCAAAATATGCATAGGAGGTCGAATCCCATCTCTTTCATTGGAATCTGGGCCTTGGAGATAGGTGACAACAGTCAAAGAGACAAAAATCCAGCAAACTACTAAATTTTAGTAAGTTGTTGGAAGTCATTAATAAATCTATTGCCAACTCACTACATGAGGTTTTAATGGAGATAAATATTAGGTGGAGATGTTATTTATCATCTAACAGATCTTTGAGAAGTTTCTCGAACCCTCCTTGAAAGGTGGAAACCTCCAAACAAGTTGAAAATCCAATAATTGTCTTAATTGCAGCACCAGTTTGCAACACACTCGTGTTTTAATTTTATCCTTCAAATGCCAAAATGGGTGAGGATTATTTTTGGTCATCCGGTCAATTCCATAATCATTCTCCTTCAAAAAAAAATCTGAAAAACCCACATCACCATTTGGGATTTATAATAAAATATTTAGAAGAAGCTGCAACAGGAAATGAGTTTGCAGTGCCTGACAGTGGCACTGTGAACTTTCCTGTAGGTGGTGTTTTCAACATTTCTCCCAAACGATGAACTGAGTTAGGCTGAATTTTGGTCAACAAGTTGAAAAGGCTATTTTGATTCTCCACACCAAATTTGGGAAAACCCCAGTTCGTAGTTTTCTAGATATTATGAAAATGAGAGTGTGCTACAAACTATTCCAGTTTTAATTAGTTTGTAGCGCCTTCAACATAATGCGCTGTGAAATTTCTTGTAGGTGTCATTTTTTCCCTCTGATAACTACAACTGATGCCAAAAAATGCAATAAGTTTCTGAACCTTTGCCAACATCTCCTACAACCTTTGAGCCAAGAAGAATGTCCTGGAAGAGCAACAATAACCACAATTATAAGCATCATAAGAAAAAAATGTTTCTTAGGGTTTTGTTGGAAGTAAGGTTTCTACTAGAATAGTATTTGCAGAGGTTATGAAGTAACTTGAAGCTGGAATCATGGATGAAATGGTGATGACAAGGTTGAATGAAGTCTTGAATAGCCATATTTCAAAGCAATTGTGCAAAATAGAGAGTTTGTAGCACTAGTTCGATTTGCAACAGATGGGTTTGTAGTAGAGTTTTACATCAGAAGACCTGGCATCAAATTGCACTCCTTGGTTCAAACATTTATCTTGTCAACACCTTAAAAATTCCACCATTGACCTGTTCAGAAATTTTGCAGCACCAGTTGTAACGCTTTTCACAAATGATAATGAAAAGACACAATGATGAACCCTGGGAGATGTATGATGATACAATGGAACTGAAAGCTAAAAAACACAATTATATACCCTTTAGAAATCATAATCATAAAATATTCGACATATGCCCTATTTAGAGTGTTGTGAACTTCCATGAGAGTCTGCAGCGCAACTGATTTATGAATTGACAAGACACTTTAGGTGGTGGGATGAATGTCTAAGACCCTTTGGACACTTTTTTGGATGAGAACATTTGATGGTGACCTTTAGATAGCTAGATGTGACCTTCACTTTCCCTCTTGTGCAAATGATAACAACCACCCTTATAACACTAAGAATTGATGATGTATTTTGATCATCTCTAGCCCCAAGGTTAAAATCAAGCACCTTGATTTATTAACATGAAAATTAACTCAAAAAACTTTAACAACTTAACCCTATGAATCAAACCTACAAGCTTAAACAAATGACTCATATAAGAAGGACTGATCACATGACTGACAAAAACCAATGGTGTCCTTAGGTACATATTATGTGCTAACAAGATCGTTGAAAAGGTATTGACAAGAAGCTTCATTTCATAGGATAAATCAAAGATTTTAGATATCATTGAGGTGCTCGATCATGAAAAAACATCGTTTAGTCCCTCAAAATGGCCCCAAAAGTTTGGGAGCCAAAAAATTGCTAAAAATAGTAAGTTTCCAAAAAAATGTTTTGAGCCAATTGGAATAGGTGGGTGGCCACTGAGATCCTCCTAAATAACTAGTTCTCTGAAGTCAAAGACTTCTGGTAAGCAACCAACATTCACGAGCCTTGTAGCATAAAGTCTACTATTTTTCTTCTCCTTGGGACTTCTATTTGAAAACCACTTATAATAGGTATACCAATGAAAGTTTTTGTATTGTCACGCTAAAGAGTTGGTTTTATCCCCACAAAATGGCTATTTTCTCCTTTTGTTTTCAATACTTCTAATTTCTTCAATGCACTTTGATATATGTGACATTATGAATTATGAATTACGAAGCTCAAGTTTTTAAATGGCTAAGTGCATGGTAGATATTTACTAAGATGTTGTTTCCACACATATGAATTACCTTTGAAGTACTAGTCATCATAAATAGAAAAAAGTTTGAAAGATGAGTGGATTATTGAAAAGAAATATATTTACTTCATATTAACTCAATATCGTCACCTTTGCCTCATGAATCAAAAGCAATAATCATTCCATAAATGAATTCTTCATTTTCGTGAAAATTGCATGGCTCATGAGAATTAGTTTTGCGGAAGTGCGGGAGTGCAGGAGTGTGGAAGTGTGAGAGTGCAGAGGTGGGAAAGTGTGGAGATGTGGGAAAGCAAAAGTGTGAATAAATAAAGGATGCAAGTTCTCTGCACCAAGGAGTTAAAATAAATTGAGTATTGCACAATATATGTGGATGGTGGGGAATGTAGGGGATGGTTCTATGTAAAGTGCGAAGGAATGGTGATAATGAAAAGAATATCTGCATGAGGTATGGAATCCCACACATATCAACAAAATGGATAAGTATAAGAATTTTAGAAGATTATAGTCTAAGGAAATGGGAAGAATAGTGGATTGAGAAAATAATTAATACAAACTTTGGGATTTAAAGGTGAGACATGAAATGGATCAATGATAATTTGCCCATATTGATAAAGAAAATAGAAAAAAGCTTGAGGAAAAATCCAAGAAGTGTACTTTTATTGGATATGGAGTTAATGATCCTGGTTATCGCTTATGGGATTATGAAAATCACAAAATAATTAGGAGTAGAGACATGGTATTAAATGAGAAGTTTGTGTACAAAGATGAGTTGTAAGAAAAATAAAAAGAAAAGGAAAACATGTAATACACAATGCTTGATGAAATTACAGAAAATAAATCCTAGAGGTGCCATAAAATCAAAATGTTTAAGAACAACAACAACAGGAACCTCAAACTCCTACAAGTGTTGTTAGAATATCTACCAAGATAAGTAAACCCACTCGACGATACTCTCCTTCACAATGTTATGTATTTTTGACTGATTCTGGTGAACCAGAAAGATACGAAGAAGCAATGTAGGAAGAAACCATAAAGAAGTGGGAGAAAGGAATGAAAGAGGAGATGGCCTCTTTGGTACATACCCAGACTTGGGACTTGATTACATTTCCTGGAAGTAAAACAACATTGCAAAATAAATGGGTTTACAAGTTGAAGGAAGAATATGGGAGAAAAAAGAGGTACAAGGATAGACTTGTTGTAAATGGGTTTGCACAGAAGAAAGGTATATATTTTGATGAAAAAAATTCTCCTATTTTTAAAATGATTTCAATTAGAACTATTTTAAGTCTAGTGGTAGTATAAAATTTTCATCTTGGATAGTTAGATGTAAATACAACTTTTCTCCATTTTGATTCAAAGGAAGAGATTTATATGCAGCAACCACAGGGGTATGAGGTCAAAAGGAAGGATAAATTAGTATGCAGGTTGAAGAAGAGATTGTATGGCCTAAAGCAAGATCCATGGAAATGGTATTTCAAATTCGATAGGTTTATGAAGTAACAAGGTTATAGTAGATGTCATTCTAACCGATGTGTTTATTTTAAGAGACTAGATAAAGGAATCTATATTATCTTGTTATTTTATGTAGTTGACATGTTTTTTGTAGGGCCTAACATGCAAGATACAAATATGCTCAAAATAAAATTATCTAATTCATTTGTGATGAAGGATTTGGGTTCTTCAAAGCAAATCCTTGGTGTGAGAATAACAAGAGACAGGAAAAATTGCAAATTGACATTGTCTCTAAGTGAGTACATAGAGAAATTGCTCGAAAGGTTTCAAATGTAGGATACAAAACCAATTAGTACACCTTTGTCCAACCATTTCAAATTGACTAAGAAGATGTGTCCCAAGACATAGGAGGAGATAGACTACATGTCCAAGGTTTTGTACTCGTCGACAATGGGCAACTTAATGTATGTGATGGTGTGCACAAGGCTGGATATTGCACATGCAATGGGAGTTGTGAGAAGGTATATGAAAAATCTAGGTAAATATCATTGGAAGGAAACAAAGTGGATTCTTAGGTATTTTCGAGGTACCACAACTCAGGCATTATGTCTTGAAGGTTCAAAAATTGTTCTACAAGGATATGTTGATTCATATATGGCAGGTGATATAGATAGCAAGAGGAGCACCACAAGGTATGTTTTTACTGTAGGTGGAATACCAATAAGTTGTATTTCAAAATTGTATAATGTTGTTTCACTTTCAACAATTCACGTAAAGTATGTTGTTGCTATAGAGACTAGTAAAGAGATGATTTGGTTATAGAGGTTTATGGAGGAATTGGGAAAGAAGTAGGATAATATTAGGCTATATAGTGATAGCCAAAGTTCCATTCATATTGCAAATAAATTATCCTTCCATTCTAAAACAAAAGATACACATCTGAGATATGATTTCATACGATTAGTTTTAGAAGATGGGCAGTTGAAGCTAGAGAAGATACACACTGGCCAGAATATTGCAAACATGTTAATTAAGGTAGTAACAAGGGATAAACTAAGTTGATTCTTAGTTTAATTTGATCTTCAAATATGAAGGTGAAGATGAGAAACTTGTTTGATCCAAATTTGGAGCATAGTACAACAGGTGCAGTAGCAGTGGAGTTGTGATTAGTCTCCAAGTGGGATATTGTTGGTTATAAATCTTAATTATATTCTTGATTTAATGAATTATTAAGAAAATTTATTGCATTTAAATGTTCATACAAATGTAATACATGGTTAGTCATGCATACCCCTGGTAAATTACTAGTAAACTTTAGATGTAGACCTATGTGGGAAAAGGGGGGAGAGCATGCATGATTCCCAAATACCCTAGTTTAAAACTTTGAGGGAGGTTGGGCATAGAGATAATTGTTTAAGGCTCACTGATCCAAGTGGATATTGGTGGTGATCCACCTATTCCAACTGGCTCATCTTAGCAATTTTTTAGTTTGGCATTTTTTCCTAGTTTTCACGTCCTGAACTTCCAGGGTCGTTTTGAGGCCCTAAGCATCGCTTTTAGGGATTTCCATAGTCAAACTATAGTCAAAGTCATATTTGATAGCATAATGTGTAGTCCTCGGATAGACCTTTCCAACGGGCTATCGTGCGCCTAAAACGGAGATTGTATGAAAAAGTTACGACCCCACGAAGTTGTTGTACCAACTTACCCCAACAAGGCCCGCATTACTCTTGGCGCTTCATCTCCTAGGGTTAGGTTTTTGGATGTATAGGTTTTTTTCATTAATTTTTATTGTAAAAATTATTTCACAGCCTCATTTTACTCATCTTCTTGTGAATGAGCACAGCCATCACATCTCTTCTTAGAGATAAGCCACCACCATTCTAGCAAGCTTGTTTTAGTCTGCATTTTACAGTTTCAACATATTTCTTTATTGAATAGAAGCCAATTTTACTGTATCTCTATTATTGTTCATTGTGTCTCTGTGTTAATAATAACAATATTTTTTGTTCATTTTGTTCTTCTTATAAAATATGGATTAGTGGTATCAGAGCAGTCTGCTCCTTGTCATTCTTAGTGCATGTCCCCGATGAGGTCAAGGTACAAAGAGTTGGGTCTCGAGCTTGTTTCTCTTGAGGACAATGTCTCTTGCATGCCCAAGCAACCTTCCATGGAGGGAGAAAATAAATACGGTAAGATAGGAGATCCTTTCAAAATGTTGCTCGAAGAATCCCTCATGCAACAAAGGAACGAGATGATGGATAATTTTGCGCAAATCCTCCGATGACTACCAATAAGCAATGCATCTTTCTCAAGCGGAGATGTTGCCCCTTCAAGGTACATATCAACTTTGATATTCCTATATTTGAAGTTCAGATAAACATAGATGTTGTAGACAAATGGTTGAATTTGCTAGAAGGGTATTTTTTTGTACATAACTTTTCAAATATAGAAAAGATTACTTTTGTACTCCTCAAAGTCATCCCCCATGTCAAATATTGGTGGGAGACTTTCTATGAGAAAAAGGCAACAGAGGAACCCTCCTTATTTACAGTCACACTCACTTGGGAGTCCTCACTTGGGAGTCCTTCAGGGATGCTATTAACGAACAATACTACTATGTTGGAAGTTGTGATGACCTGTATACAAAATGGACCACATTGTGGCAGGAAAGGGACCAAGTCATGCCAATGTTAACAAATATATTCCGTACCTTGCGGACCAAGCTGGGAATCAAATATTCTGAGTGACATCTAGTGCTTAAGTACTGTTGTGGTATGCATAGATAAATCCAGGCAGAAATGGAGTTTCTGGACATCTCGTCCTTGGGCGTGGCCTATCGATATGTCGTTAAAATAGAGCAGAAGATTAAACAAAAAATGAGGCAATTTGGGTTTGGGAACCCCTCACAGTAGAATCAGGTAAAGGGAGGCACCAACCCACAGAATAAAGGGAATATCAAAGATGGAAAACCTAAGGAAAACCATTATAAGCTAAAAACAAAGAAGGACAATGGAAATATGAAGAAATATACCAGGAAGTGGTGCAACTTCCATAAGAGCCCCTGGCATAACATTGTTTATTGCCACTCAAAGAAGTGATTGGTGGCTAAGGTGAAAGCCTCTGAATCAGATGCAAGTTGGACATTGATTCAGAACCAAAAAATGGGAGATGGATCATTGACCTAGAACCTAGTTCCACTGTTATTACCACCAATATTGAACCCAGTGAACCTGATGAGCCAAAGGAGGTGAGCACCTCTTTCATTCATAGATGTGGGTGGAATGCACCCTGCTACACTTCATTGTTGATAGCAGTAGCCATAAGAACCTCATCTCAACAGAGGTCGTCAAGCATTTGGTCATGCTGAAAACTCCACACCCACAACCCTACACCATCAGATGGCTCCTCCAAGGAAGAGATCTTCACATCAGCCAATAGTGTCTCATGTCCTACAACATTAAGCCCTTCAAAGATGAGGTATTGTGTGATGTTGATCCCCTTGAATTTTGTGATGTTCTTTTGGGCCAACCTTATTTATGGAAACATCATGATGTATATGAGTCTAGGCATCAAAATGTTATTATTACTTTGAATAAGAAATTGTACAGGATACCTGAGGTAGTCCCACCTAGTGTCATTTCCTTGATCTCTGCCAAGCAATGTAGGAAGATCATCTCTCATACCGAGAAGTTTCTCTTCTTCGTGATTCACTCTCTAAGTGAGTAAAATATTGTAGCCACATCCATGGTCTCCACAATTGACCTCTCCAAGCAACAAAAGAAAGCGGATAAGGTCATGAAAGAATACAAAGATATCTTTTCCTCTCTACATTGTCAAGTCAAGCATTCCATCGATCTGACTCCTAGTGTATCGCTACCCAATGGGCTAGTCTATCGCCACTCTATGTTAGAAAATGAGGAGATCAAGCATCATATCCAAGAACTTCTCCACAAGGGGAACATCCGACACAACTCATCACCTTGTGGAATCCCAATCATGCTTGTGCAGAAGAAAGATGGCACCTGGTGACTCTGCATTGGTTACCAGGCCCTAAATAAAATCACAGTTATGAACCGGTACCTGATTCCCTGAATCAACGATCTCCTTAACCATATCAAGGGGGATAAATACTTTAGTAATATTGATCTAAAGTTTGGCTACCATTAGGTCCCAATAGAGGAAACAAATGTATGGAAGACTGCCTTCAAGTCAAAAGAAGGTCATTTTGAATGGATGGTCATGTCCTTTGGTTTGACAAATGCACCAACGACTTTCATGAGGATGATGGACGATATCTTGTGGCCTTTCGCCGATTCTTTTGTAGTGGTGTATCTGGATGACATCCTCATCTACAATAAGACTTGTGCATAGCACTTGCAACATATTCAGTAGGTTATGCACACTCTACGACATCACAAGCTATATGCCAACTTGGAAAAATGATTCTTTGACATCGAAAGGGTCTAGTACCTAGGCTACATTGTTGATAAGCATGGTGTGCATGTGGATCTAGCCAAGATCTAGGTCATATGTTACTAGCCAGCCCCAACCATGCTCACTTGGCTTCGAAGCTTCTTAGGTCTTGCCAATTTCTATCACAGGTTCATGTTGGGATTCTCCCATATTAAATGGGCCCTTAGCAAAATAACCAGGGTGATGGTAAGGAAACATTTATGGGGGGTGTTAGTGCTTAAAATTGTCTTGTCCTTATGGGTTGTGATTTTGGTCTAAATATGTGATTTTGTTTTCCTTTTCCCCCTTTTTGAAGACCCGATCATAGTTTTCCCTTCCTGGCGTATATTTTCTTTGTCTGTTTTCCTTTAGTTGATGGGTTTCCATGTCAAAATGCGCCTAAGAGAAATCATTCTCGACCTTCTCTTTTCTCCTTGAGGCCAACGGCTTCTATTTTTACCTCCATCACTGAACCTTTACCTTCCCAAGCTCGAGTCTGGTTGGACATCCCCATTTCCACTGTCTGCAGCACCGAGAGCAGTCAAATAGCGAAGCAAGTAAACCGAGTGGGCAAAGATCACTTTTCAACGGCGAGGATCCATTAGCAGGGTAGATTTGCAGTCATCGGGAAATTCGGGGATGTGAAGTGGCCCGAGGTTTAACACTGTGGCAGAGGCCTGAGACCAATGGTCAAGAAAGAATTAATCTGGTTCATCCGCCCCACGGAGACAAGTGGCAGTCGATTGTGCGATCCCAGGAATCAGCATTTTGGGGTTTCTGTTAGCAAGCGCACCACAGCCTTATGCCCCAAAGTGCAAAGCCCCAGGAGCCTGGCCTATGGTCATAACCCATGGTCGTATGGAAAGGAATGGGTGAGTGAAGGCGGAGCATGCATGGTCATGATGGAACCATGGTGAAATGATAACCATGCCAATCTAGGTCGTTCAGGCAATGAACACGTGGCGCAGATCTGAGGTTTTGCAGTTTTAGTCATCGGGACAGTGAGGAGGAAGTGCATCAGGGATCCTCGATACGAGAAGTCCCAACACATCAGGACTGTTGATAAGGGAAAGGTCTAAGCCATTAGATATGTTGTTTCGTCTTTCAGGCTACCAGGAGTCTAAGGAACATGGGGCACGTTCCGTCCCATCGTTGATACACGACATTCACGAAGCACCTTAGGTGTCGAGCATGGTCACAACCTCAAGATTGTATGAAGTTGGGCTCGAACATATGAGGGACAGGGTTGTTCAATGGAAAATAGATCATGGTCATCTGTCTCGAAGCAAATATGACCATCAATCTCAACCACAGTTTCACGATTTCGGGCATCGCGATAGCAGAGGTCTCGGAGAGGTGAAAATCCCCGAAAGGAAAATGTCAGGATGCATTTGAGGGGAGGCACGTGGTCATCCCCTATGTATTCAGTCTTGAACACCCTCCATGGAAGAAGTAGTTAATGAAAATTGAATAGGTGGTTGAAACCTCATCTCAATACATAAATGGAAGGCGTGGGGAAAGATCTGGAGCAGTCATCCCATGGTACCTCGATGGACAGTTTCCCTGTGAAATCCATGTCGCTTGAACCATTGTCAGATTAGAAGTTGTGTGCACAGTCTTCAAGAAGATCATGCACACGTAAATCCTTAAATGAAGTAGCTCAACGACTCTCCAATGGTCAGGAGAGAATTTCCCCAAGTATTTATACTCCATTTTGATATTTTGTAATCATCGATGGTAGAGCTATGCTCCCGATTGTAAAGTTATAGAGAGGCCTTTGGTTCTCTAGTTATAGACTGGTATTTGAGACTTCTTGTTTAATGGCATCCATCCTCTTCATAACTCTTTCTTCTGATTCTTAAATCCCGGGCATGGATGATTCAGTCGGTTGTTATGATGACTATGTAATGTAGGCTTGATTATAGTAGTTGTTGCAGCGTTTTAAGTTTCCTGAAGTTACTTAGATATAAGAGGATCTCATATCTGAAAATTTTCCTCCAAAGGTTGTTGGAAGACCAGATGTCTAGAGCAGACTTTCCTTCCTCTCTCGTCTTCCCCAACCTACTCACTACTATGCAAATTTACTGTCCTAAGTTAAATTAAGACCTCATCTAGCTTTGTATTTCCAACCCAGTTTTCTGAGTTAAAATGATATTATTATGAGTTTACTCTCATTTGGTCACCCTTTATAAATAACATGTGGCATACAAACTGATGGGTATCGAGCTTTCCCTCATTGCAATCTGAGGACGACTTATGGTGCTAGCATTTCTAGCATCGTTGTCGAGGACGAAGTTGAATATTTTCCCTGGGATTGAACGACATTGAGCCTTTGATTCTGAAGGTGCATTAGGCATCAGAGCCCTACAAGATTTCTACTATGCACCTGGTGACTCCATTGTGACGAATCCACTGTGGTGAACCTGCTGCTTCAGTTTTGGTTTCCAAAGGCAGACACATGCGGTCTCATCCACAACTTCCCCTAGCTACACCTGAAGTTGATCCACATAAAATTATTAGAAAGGGAAAGGCTATCAGAGAAAGAGATTCTACTGTTGAACCAGGTATTTCTGATAGTTCTCACTACCCTCTGTTAGAAACTCCAATATCTACTTCTCCCCCTCCTATCAGACCTCTTGTTGGAGTTTCTCATTTGTTAAATTTTGGGAGTGTTCCTATTGAGTTTTCTCCTCTTGGTCTTGGACTAGAAGGAGAGATCTTTGTCACGCCTATTTCACCTGACGTTGTAGCCTAGTCTAGACCCAGGAATTCAAAAGATTTTCCTACCCCAGGTTTTACAACCCCTCCTCCTATTGCTGAGGTTGAGCGAAGAGAAGCCTCTATTCCCTTAAACCCAGTAGCCTTCTCTTTAAGTCCTTTGTTATTCCATTTTCCTCCTTCTAGCTCAGTTCCAGTTTCCCCTGTGCGAAATCCTTCTCCTCCTAATTCCCCTCCACCTCATAATTCTATGGCAAGTGTTAATCCCCCTATAAATAGAATGGATGCCATAGTGGCTACTAGATATACCCCTCTAGTCCTACCTCAACCTTTAAATGCTCTCCCTACTGGCGATTACCTGAAGTATATTCCTAAGTTCACTGGGGAGGAGGACATAACTACTGAGGAGCACCTTGCTACCTTCTACAGTTATGCAGACAACCTGAACATTGAAAATGAAGATGTTTGGATGAGAGTCTTTGTCCAGAGCCTTGATGTTGAGGTTAGGAAATGGTTTACGGGACTGGACCTTGGATCTATTGTTTGGATTGAGGCTCTAGATAATGCCTTCTTAAGACAGTGGAGGGATAAAAAATATTTCATGTATTACATCACAAAGTTTGGGTCCTTGAAGAAAAAGGAAGGAGAGTTTGTCTCTGACTTCTCCAAAATATTCAATAAAATGTACAATAAGATCCCTACTGAGATAAAACCCTCAGAAGCCTATGCTAAGATCTCTTAATGCTAATGTGTTTGACCCTGATTTTTGCCTCCTATTGAGAGAGAGAAGAGCTACTTCCCTAGCTCAAATGAAAGATGCAGTTGTGGAAGTAGAATCTAATGTGTTGGCAGTTAATAGGCTCAGAAGCAAATCCGACAGAGACAAAGGGAGAGGAAATCTGAGGCATCAACCTATGGTTCTTCTGTAGCTCATGCCCAAGTAGATGAATTGACCAAGATGGTAAAATGTATGTCTGGAGAGATAGAAAAAATGAAAATGGAGGGGATGTCGACATATAGAAATCCTCAAAGTGTTGACAATAGAGGCAACTTCAGGAGGCCAAATAATAATCCTCCTTGGATTATGCCAAGGGAACAAAGGGATAGAGATAGAAATGATCAGAAAATCTAGGCTCCTTTTCATAACAACCTTGTGGTTTATGAGGAAAGGGAAGGAGAAGAGATAGACCCTGAAATTCATTGTATTGGAGACACCTCTCCTTTCCCTCGTCTAACTCAATCTGCATATGAAGAATCCCTCATGAACAGTCAAATAAACGAGATGAGTAGGGGGGAGAAATCCAAAGAAAACAGTCCTACAAAATATAAACTCAGGTCAAAGAAGAAAGAAGGGAAGTCTGACATTCCTGATCAGCCCCTCATAGTAGAAAAGCCTACTAAGCATGGAGCAAACATTGCTAAAGAAAAGAAAACACAGAATTTCTCTCCGATAACCAAAGACCCTGTCCTAGAGGTGAGGGAAATTCCTAAGCCTCCTTCCTCCTTTAACTTTGAGCATGAAATTCAAAAAATCAGAATTCCTATGCCCATTTCAGAGTTGGTCAAGCACGAAGACTTCAAAAGGTCCCTCTCTAAGATTTTACAGCCTAAGCCATCTTGCCATTCCACAGACTCTGTGAACCTCCAAGATGAAAAGCCAGCAGTCATCCTAGGTACTATGGTAGAAGATAGAGATGATTCATCTCCTCCCTTCTACACATCCTTGAATATTCATGATAAGGTGTTGCATAACAGTCTGATGGATTCTAGGGAATTTCATAATCTCATGCCCAAAACTATCATGAAAGAAGTTAGACTGGAAGTCACAAAGGCCTACCATGACTTGTACTCCTTTGATTCAAGAAGGGTGCAGTGTCTTGGGTTGATCAAAGATCTGGGGGTAACCTTGTTTCAGCTGCCCATGAAAAGTGTGGTCATGGACATTGTGGTAACTGACGTTCCCCCTAAGCTCAGTATTCTATTGTCAATATCTTGGATAAAAAGGATTGGGGGAACATTACAAATGTACCTCACATATGCTACCATTCCAATATTTGGAGGGGAACACAGAAGACTATACTGAGAAGCCCATCTGACCTACATTGTCAGTGATGAAGTAGACCCCTCCAATCATCCCATATTTGCACTTGACACTGATTTGAGATACAGCTTGTTGTAGCTTGCCAACACCCCTGAGGCTCCTCTTCAAATCAGAAAGCATCTCGTTTATTTTCATGAAGTACATCCCCCAACTACTGTTGTGTGGGAAATGTTCTTTGATGGAGCTTCCTCTCGAGAAGGTGTTGGTGTTGGATTAGTTTTTGTTTCCCCTACCCAGGAAACTATATCTCTTTCATACAAACTAGAGTTTGAAGCTACCAATAATGTGGCAGAGTATGAAGCTCTTGTTTTGGGCTTAAGGGCTGCAAAGGACATGGGAATCAAAGAAATCATTGTCTTTGGGGATGTTGAGTTGGTTGTAAAGAAAGTCAGGAGTCTTTACCAAGCCAAGCATCCGAGGCTGAGATCTTATAGGAATGATGTGTGGGATTTAATAGACATATTTTTCTTGGCTTTCAAAATTTCATTCATTCCTAGAGAAGAGAATACTTTGGCCGATTCTTTGGCTGTTTCGGCAAGTAATTTCAAAGTTCCCCTGCCACCCAAGCTCAGATACGATATAGAAATAAAATACAGGCCCTCCATTCCTGACAATGTCAAGCATTGGAAGGTGTTTGATGATGATCTTGAGATAAAAAGATTCCTGGAGACAATTGATGAATTTTTTGCATTACAAATAGACCAGGAACATGAACCTAAAAGTGGCTCCCATACTGATGTGCTTTTAAAGAAAATTTCTAATCATCACATTGTGCAGTTACCAAGTAATCACATTCCAAAGGGATTAGTCCCATTGGAGACGATATTTGATAATAATGATGTGGCAGTGAAAGCTGAGAAGTTGGTTGATGATATTGACATATCTGAATGCAACATTGGCACAGAAAGGGAGCCAAAGTTTGTCAAATTGTCAAGCATCTTGACAAGGGAGAAGAGGACCAAGTACTCTGATATTTTGAAGCAATTTGCTTATGTGTTTGCCTAGACATACAAAGATCTCAGAACATATGACACAGGTGTTATTGAGCATAAGATCCCACTGAAAGAAGAAGCTAAGCCATTTAGGCAGAAATTAAGACAGATGAACCCTATGTTACTACCTATCATGGAGAAAAAAGTAAAGAAGTTGTTGGATGCTCAGATCATTGTGCCTTTGAGGTACTCAGAGTGGGTGGCCAACTTGGTCCCAGTAAGAAAGAAGAGTGGGGAAATCAGACTCTGCGTCGATTTCAGGAACCTGAAAAGAATCTCAAAGAAGGACAACTACCCCTTATAAAAAATGGAACACATATTGCAAAGGGTAACTGATGCATCAAGGATATCCACGATTGATGGTTTTTCGGGCTACACATATCTCAGTCTTGCCTGAGAATAAAGAAAAAACAACCTTCACCACTCCTTGGGGTACATTCATGTATGCCAAAATGCCTTCTGGACCGATGAACGCAGGAGTATCCTTTTAGAGAGCCATGGATATCACTTTCATGGGAGAAAAGGACAAGTTTGTGGTCATCTATCTGAATGACATTACAGTTTTCTCCAAATCTGATAAAGAGCACTGTGAGCATTTGAAAAGAGTTTTCCTGAAATGCAGAAAGTTTGGCCTTTCCCTGAATCCTAAGAAGTCTTTGTTTGCCATGAAGGAGGGGAAGTTTTTGGGGCATATAGTATCAGCTGAAGGGGTCAGAATCGATCCCAGTCAGGTGGAAGCAATCCAAGCCTTATCACTTCCCAGATCCAAGAAAGAAGTCCAGTCCTTCCTGGGTAAAATTAATTTCTTGAGGAGGTTTGTTTCAAATTTTGTTGAGTTGGTAAAGCATGTCACAGTCATTCTTAGAAAGGAAAGTGAAATAAAATGGATTGTTGAACTCAGGGAATCCTTTGACCAAATCAAAAAGGCATTGACTGAGGCGTCGACGCTTATCAGTCCCGACTACTCCAAGGATTTTATAATATTTTCTTTCACCTCCTTCGATACAGTGGATGATGTTCTACTACAGAAGAATGATGCGTGGCTGGAGCAGCCTATTTCATTTTTTAGCAGGGCACTGAGAGACGTCGAATTAAAATATGACATCATGGAGAAGCAGGCCTACACTTTGGTTAAATCTCTCAAGGCCTTCAGAGTCTATGTACTCCATTCAAAAATCATAGTGTATGTTCCTTCAGCTTCAGTGAAGGAAATTATCATTTAGTCGAACATAGATGAAAGGAGGAGCCGATGGATTGCCAAAATCCTTGAATTTGACCTGGAGATAAAGCCCACCAAATTAATTAAAGGTCAAGGTTTAGCTAGACTATTGGCCAAATCTAATCACGAAGCCTTGGGGTTAAGCTTCATCGGTGAAAGATCAGAAAATCTGTAGGTTGAACCCTTTGATGCAAATGCTTAGAGAGACCCCTTGTTAGTAGGATGCCCTTGGTACGAGGATGTCATATATTTCTGCAAGATGTACGGCCCCTTGATGGCATGCAGAGGAAAAAGGAAAGAGATTTAAAGCTCAAAGCCATCAAATACTTCCTAGTTGGTAAAGATTTATTTTGGAAAGACCCTCTGGGGGTACTGCTGAGATGTTTAGACCCACACAAAGCACAAAGGATTATGTTAGAATTTCATGACAGTTCGTGTCGGGGGCATCACTTATGGAAAACGACGGCTCATAATATTCTCAGGGCTAGTTATTTATGTCCCACTATGTTCACTGATGTTTGCACAAAAGTTAGAGCCTATGCTAAATGCCATAAATTCTCAGGAAAGCAGTAGCTAAAACCCCTGCCATTGAAACATGTGATTGCTTCAGGACTCTTCTAGCAGTGGGGCCTAGAATTCATTGGGGAGATTCATCCTACATCCAGCGGTCAACATAGATGGATCCTGACGGCCACAGATTATTTTACAAAGTGGATAGAATCTATGCCCACCAGGAGCGCATTCCACAAGGTAATCATTAGCTTCCTGGAGGATATCATAGCAAGGTTTGGTTGTCTGAGACAAATTATCATTGACAACGCTGCATCTTTTAGAGATGAACCACTGATAAGATTCTGTGAGTAGTTTGGAATTGCTCTGATCCACTCTACCCCCTACTATCCGCAAGGCAACAGACTAGCAGAGTCCTCTAACAAAGGCCTCATCAAAATCATCAAAAGACTGTTAGAAGACAACAAAAAAGCATGGGATTCGAAATCAAATTCCCTCTATGCGCTGATAGAGTGACAACAAAGAGGTCCTTGGGCATCTCCCCTTTCCAGCTCGTATATGGGACTGAAGCAATTTTCCCCTCTCAGTTAGCCCTTCTTGTGGAAAATTTCTTTCAAGACTGCCAGGAAGAACCTGACAATATGATCAAAAGGATACATAATCTGATAGAAGTGTAACAGACTAGAGAGAAGATGATGGACAGAGCACACAATCGTCAACAAAAAATCAAGCAAGTCTTCGACAGAAAGGTGAGAAAAGAGAGTTTCCAGCTGGGCGATCTGGTGCTCAAATGGGATGCTCTAAGACAGGACAAGGGAAAGCATGGAAAATTTGATGCCCTTTGGAGCAGTCCCTTCAATATTTTTGAAGTGTTTCCGAATAACACTTATAGTTTACATAATCCAGATGGTCTAGAGGTATTTTCGGGCCCTTTGAATGGGCACTTCCTTAAAAATTTTATTGTTTGAAGCCGCAATGGGCGTCCCATCTTTGTAAATACCATCTTTGCTTTATGTTATTTTGTTTTGTTTGAATGAAAGACTCCACAACCCAACACTAAGGCACTGAAACTGCAAAGGAGATCTTAGAGCTTCACAGGGAGGACTCTATCCCCCATGGAGCCTGATGTTAGCGCTTAAACTTGTCTTGTCTTCATGGGTTGTGATTTTGGTCTAGATCTTTGATTTTGTTTGCCTTTTAACCCTTTTTGAAGACCCGATCATAGTTTTCCCTTCCGAGCGTATAATTTCTTTGTTTATTTTCCTTTAGTCGACTAGTTTCCCTGTCAAAATGCGCTCGAGAGAAATCAGTCCCGAGCTTCTCTTTTCTACTTTAGGCCGACGAATTATCTTTTTACCTCCATCACTGAACCTTCGCCTTCCCAAGCCCGAGACTAGTTGGCCAACCCCATTTCCACTGTCTGCACATCGAGAGCGTTCAAATAGCGAAGCAAGTCAAGCGAGCAGGCAAAGATCGCTTTTCAACGGCGAGGATCCATTAGTGGGGCATATTTACAGTCATCGGGAAATTTTGGGATGTGAAGTGGCCTGAGGTTTAATGCCGAGGCAGAGGCCTGAGACCAACAGTCAAGCAATAATTAATCTGCGTTGTCCGCCTCGCAGAGACAGGTGGCAGCCGATTGTGAGATCCCAGGAATCGACATTTCGAGGTTTCTATTAGCAAGCGCGCCACAGCCTTACGCCCCGAAGTGCGAAGCCCCGGGAGCCTAGACTATGGTCATAACCCATGGTCATATGGAAAGGAGTGGTCCAGTTAAGGCAGAGTGTGCATGGTCACGATGGACCCACGGTGAAATAATAACCACGCCAATCTAGGTCGTTCAAGCAGTGAACACATGGCGTAGATCTAAGGTTTCGCAGTTTTAGCCACCGGGACAGTGGAGAGGAAGTGCATCAGGGATCCCCGATACGAGAATTCCCAACACATCAGGACCATTGATAGGGGAAAGGTCTGAGTTGTTATATCTATTGTTTCAACTTTCAAGCTACTGGGAGTCTAAGGAATATGGGGCTTGTTCCTTCCCATCGTTGATACACGACATTCACGAAGCACCTTAGGTGTCGGGCATGGTCACAACCTCGGGATTGTATGAATTCAGGCTTGAACAGATGAGAGACAAGGTCATTCAACAGAAAATAGATCATGGTCGTCCGTCTTGAAGCAAATATGACCGTCGATCTCAGCCATAGTTTCACGATTTCAGGCATCGCGATAGAAGAGATCTAGGAGAGGTGAAAATCCCCGAAAGGAAAACATCGGGATGCATTTGAGGGGAGGGACGTGGTCATCCCCTATGTATTCATTCTCGACCACCCTCCATGGAAGAAGTAGTTAATGAAAATTGAGCAGGTGGTTGAAACCTCAACTCAATCCATAAATGGAAGGCATGCGGAAAGATATGGAGAAGTCAACCCATGGTACCCCGATGGACAGTTTCCCTGCAAAAGCCATGTTGCTTGAACCATTGTCCGACAAGAAGCTACGTGCACAGTCTGCAAGAAGATCATGCACACATAAAGCCTTAAACGAAGTAGCTCAACGAATCTTTGGTGCTCAGGAGTGAATTGCCCTGATTATTTATACTCCATTTTGATATTTTGTAATCATCTATGGTAGAGCTACATTCCTGATTATAAATTTCTAGCAAGGCCTCTAGTTCTCTAGTTATAGACTGATATTTGAGACTTCTTGTTTAATGGAATCCAACCTCTTCATAACTCTTTCTTTTGATTCTTAAATCTCGGGCATGGATGATCCAATCAGGTGTTGTGATGACTATGTAATGTAGGCTTGATTATATTAGTTGTTGCAGCGTTTTAAGTTTCTTGAAGTTACTCAGATCTTAGAGGATCTCATATTTGAGATTTTTTCTCTAAAGCCTGCTAGAAAACCAGATGTCCATAGTAGACTTTCCTTCCTCTCTCGTCTTCCCCCACTTACTCACCACTATGCAAATTTACTGGCCTAAGTTAAATTAAGACCTCATCTAGCTCTGTATTTCCAACCTAGTTTTCTGAGTTAAAACGATATTATTATGAGTTTACTCTCATTCGCTCACCCTTTATAAATAACCTGTGACATACAAACTGATGGGTATCGGGCTTTCCCTCATTGCAATCTGAGGATGACTTCCGATGCTAACAAGGGGCATGTCCCAACAACAAGTGTTTGATGATTTGAGACAGCTCTTGTGCTCAACCTGAGTTCTTTCATTATTCGACCTGCAACAACCCTTTGATATTGAGACATATGCTTCAGACTATGCTGTGGGCACAATTCTCACTCAGCATGGCCACCCCGTGGCCTATCATAGTGAGACACTATCAAATGCCGTTCGTAAGTACCCTACTTAGGAAAAATAAATGTACTCCATTGTGCAAGCCTATCGCTAGTGAAGGAATTACATTCTCATCAAGGAGACAGTCATCCACATTGAGCATAAGTCATTGCAGTTCATGCAGACACAAGGAAAATTGGAGAATGATTGTCATCAGAAGTGGTTCACATACTTGCAACAGTTCAACCTCAACACAAAGTATAAGACAGGGAGTGGAAACCGGATCGTTTATTTCCTCAGCTGACCTCCAGTTGTGACACTCACCACGTTTCTATACTTTTGCGGCCACGAGACCTCTAGATGTCCCTAACTCTATGAGAAAGATCCTGACCTCGCCACCACCTACCAGATGTTGGGCGCAAACATAGTTATCACTAACTTCCATATTTAGGATGGGTTGTTGTGTCATCTGGGTCATCTCTACGTTCCATCAAGAGAGCGAGTGAAGTTGATTTGGGAAGCCCACTACAATCGGGTGGCAGGATACTTCGGCGTATAAAAGATAGTGGTATTTTTGCAACAACATTTCTACTGGCAGAAACTTCACCAGGATGTCAGCAAGTATATCAGATCATATAATTCCTGTGTTATTGCCAAACCATCCACTAAGAAACAAGGCATGTACACCCCCCTGCCTACTCTTGATAGGCCCTAGGAATTCATCTCAATGGACTACATTTCAGGCCTTCCATCCACCAAGAAGGAAAATGACTGTGTTTTTTTGGTTTTTGATCGCTTTTCCAAGATGGCGATTATGGCCGCCAACAAGAAGAGAATAACAATGGAGGTCATTGCCAATCTCTTCTTTGAACGAGTGTGGGTACATTTTGGGATACCAAAAACCATTATCTCATATTAGGATAGTCGGTTCCTCAGCACATTCTGGTCTAGCCTCTAGTCACTGTTGGACACCAATATCACCAAATCCATCGCCTTCCACCCCCAGATGAATGGCCAAACTGAGGTCATCAACCGAACGATCATGCATATCCTGTACATGTAAAATTCCAAGCACCCTCGCACATGGGATGAGAGTCTTCCCTATGTTCATCATAACTACAATAGAGCCATACACAGCTCAACTGGCCACAACTCCTTTCAGGTGGGGTTGGTATTTCAACCATTAGGTCCCATGGATGTTACGCTACCCTTTACAGACACCTAGGAAGACTCGTATGATGATCAAACTAAATCTGACAAAGCCACCCATTTCATTGAGCGGATTCAGCACATCCGCCAACAGGTTCAGGATGTTTTACAGAAGTCAAATGCCAAGTACAAACAACACCATGATGAACATTGGGTGCCACACAAGTTTCAGGTGAGATACAAACTTTGGTTGCACTTGCAGAAAGAACACCTTACAGAGCCCCATCGGAAGCTTTGTCCACTCCGCTATGGAACGTACACCATCACCAAGGTTGTGGGAGACAATTCTTTTGAGATCAACATTCCCCCCTTCCTTGGCTTGCACCGAGTGTTCAATGTGGATCTCCTTTGGCCATATTTTACACCATTATTGGACACCTCAGAGATAACAGAACAATTGAAACCAACTGATTTCAACCTTGACTGCATGGAACAGGAATCCATTGATCAAATCATGGAAACACAAGTCAAGGGAACTCGCCAACAAAGGATCCATAGGTATATGGATTTCAAAGCAGAGCAACTTCTACACTAAGGCAAGTGGCTCACATGAGGAAAAATTCAGCAGAAATTTCCTCATCTGATGGGAGAACTCAATGAAATGGAGACCATTTCTTCCTAAGGAGGGAGGATTTATCCAAGTGGATATCGATGGCCACCCACATATTCCAGCTGGCTCATCTTGGCATTTTTTCAATTTGGCAGTTTTTTCCTAGTTTTCGGGTCCTAAACTTCGAGGGTCGTTTTGAGGCCCTAAACAACGTTTTTAGGGCTCTCCACAGTCAAACTATAGAAAAAGTCAACATTTGATGGCATAATGTGTATTCATCAGATATCGTCAGATATACCTTTCCAACGAGATATCGTGCGCCTAAAATGGAGATCGTATGCAAAAGTTACGACCATGAGAAGTTGATGTACCAACTTACCCCAATGGGGCCCACATGACTCTTGGTGCTTCATCTCCTAGGGTTAGGTTTTTGGATGTCTAGGGTTTTGGAATTCATGTTTAGTGTAAAAATTATTTCATAGTTTCATTGTACTCATCTTCTTGCGAATGAGCACAGTCATCACATCTCTTCTCAGAGATAATCCGCTACCATTCTAGCAAGCTTGTTTTAGTCTACATTTTACAGTTTCATCAAATTTATTTATTGAATAGAAGACAGTTTTACTGTATCTTTGTTATTATTCATTATGTCTCTGTGTTAATTATAATAATAATCTATGTTCA
Organism: Picea mariana; assembly: GCA_032191745.1. Lineage (NCBI taxonomy): Eukaryota > Viridiplantae > Streptophyta > Pinopsida > Pinales > Pinaceae > Picea > Picea mariana. Next base: position 79,396 of record JASDQU010439256.1, read on the forward strand.
TTTCATTCTTTTCATAAAATCCAGATCACTCACTTGGCCAATTTGGCCAGATTTGGTCAAGGGAAACCCGAATTCAAATTTAAAGTGTGGAATGTTAGGATAAACTCGAATCGATAAAAGAGTCAAATCTATTATGGGTGAACAAGTGGTTTGATAAATCTATTTTAGGTAAACAAGTGGCTTTTGGGCCCATGGTATTTGTCTCCCGTGGTTTTGGTAGCTCGTAGTTTTATGCCTATGGATTGCATGTAAGGAAGCCTTTAAAAGGATTAGGATACTCCATTATATTGTGTGTGTATATTATGAGAGAGCACAGTAAAAAGAGGGGAAAGAGACTATAAAAAGGAGTGAAGAGGAAGTTATAGTGAATGTGTTGTAGGTTGTATACCTTTACTTTGTTGGAAGAAATAAAAGAAGGACTCGCGATTTCTCCATGGACATAACCTACAGTGGGTGAACTATGCATATGTTTTGTCTCTTTTGTATTGTGCTCTTCTATATTTTATTTCCACATTCCTTTAATTTTAACTACTCCATAATTTATTTCCTAACAACAAGTGTAGTTGAATGTTCCAAAAGAGAACATAGGCATAAGACTCATGCGAAGGATCAATCTCACAACTTGGTATTCCAAGGGTTTGTAGATCAATTATAATGACTAGTGGAAGCTTATATATATGTATTTTTATTTGGGAAGCCTTTAGCAAAGTGAGCAAGTCCCAAATATCCAAAGATGAATCAATTTGTGATGAATACTTCTTGGGTAGAGATATACTTCCCAATTCCTCTAGGGACAATATTTTACTTCAAAGAATATCTATATGCAAAGTTAGCTTTCCCAATTATGCGTTTGGCCTCTAGACACCCAAAAGAAATTAAAACATGACCAAAACATATTGGTGACACTACTAAAACAATGGGACAAGATGGAAAGTGATTAGTTTTTCCATTATGGGCTTTGCTAGACCTCACCACAAGATAAAAAAAATGCATGGGGGATAAAATGCTATAGTTGGGCAACTAAAGAGTGAAACAAAGATGTTAATTATGCATTTTTTCCTTGGAGGATTTGTTGGGGCCTATCACAAACTAAAAATGCATTGGAGGCTAAAATGCACTAGTTGAGCAGATGAAAAAGAAAAATAGAGAGGTCAACTATGCTTTCTTTCTTGGCTCAGTAACCCTCTTGGGCCCTAACCAAGCTAAAACATGCATTAGAGGTGAAAATACACTAGTTGGTAAGTTCTAGTACTTAAGCAAGAAGGAAATTAAAGTGTTTTTCTTGAAAGGATGTAATCTAATTTTCTAATGCAACATTTTCCTCAAGTGAGTTTGGGTGCCAATTTCTTGCCCACGTATCTTAACTCACTAATGCTTAGTCTTAACCATGCTTTGTCATGGTTAAAAATAAGCATTTTTTGTTATACATGACTATTTACAAGTTAAATTTTATTTGCTAACATGATTTTATTGAGTGATGTAAAATATTTGTTTATAGATGGCATGGGACAGTGTTGAGGGGGGCTCTTAGGCCCTAATAGTAATCACATATATGTTATTAGACATTAAACTACATGATAATATGTAATAAAGAAAGAATATATATAATAAGTGGATAAATCTAAATAAATGTTGTAACAAGTGGATAAATCTAAATAAATGTTGTAACAAGTGGTAAATGTAACTAAACAAAGAATTAATTAGAGCGGATGTATAAATAACCCTAAAGATGAAATACAAACTGGGAATGGGATTCCTTCCCCACATTTGTCCCCTTCTTTCTTGGGATCTCTTGGATGTCTTCCTCATTTTCCTCAACTACAACATTTTGGTTTCGTTGTAGCATGACTTGATCAGGGACAATTTGTTGGAAATGCTTGTGGAATTGCTCGATATGCTAGTAGAGAGAAAAGAAAAAAGAGCTTCCATTGAAAAGGATCTGGATAGCCTTGTTCTTGGTTGGTGAGAGTCGCATGGAAGGAACATTCACATAAAAGACGAGAAGAAATGATTCAAGATTGTATTCACTTGGATATTTGCATCTAAGCCAAAGACATGTTTTTTTATCATCATCCACATGATAATATTGTTGTAGGTTGATGTATTCCATTCGTTTCTCCATGGAATAGATATCATAAAGAACACACTTGCATTCTTTGTGACTATGGAACATTCGAGATGTTACTACAAAATAATTGTATCCAAAGTAAGTCTTTCGAGTGAATGTGGAAAAGTAAGCCTCCACTTTTTTATTCTTTGTTTTGGGTAGTTTATTAAATGAAGGATTGTGATTTCATCTATTAACTTCTTTTATTTTTTAAAGACATACATTTATGTGTTTATGTTTTCACATTTATATAATATAATATGATTAAAAAATTACTAGTCTAGATGATCGACACATTTAACTAATTTACAATAATTACATTTAATTATGATTAACGTAGGAATGAAGTATGTCGTACTCCCATTTCAATGGTTGAATGGAATGGCAGTTTTCGACGGTATGGAGGGAATTTAGGTTGTAGTATCTGGAATCATCCAATCACGTTCTAGCTTCCTCTACCCGCGACCTTACGGTTCGTTCTACTCTGTAATGCATTTTAAAGAATTTATTCAAACAGTTTTTGATAATGTAATGGGATGATGAATGTTGGTAGCATCTCTGTGAGCCCAATGGTCCTGACGTTTTGCATGGACATGGCAATGAAGCAAGTGGTTGTGTTTTAGTATTTATAGCAATAATGCATGCAATATGGAGTGAGGAAGCAAAAATATTTCAAAAGATAGTGTTCTTCCATTAGTTGGGCTTTTAACTGTGCATGCATGGATTCATGTGTTTTGGTTGATGTACGCAGAGCCATGCGGTGTTGAAACACCCCTTTGCTTGCTTCTTTCGATGTGAATACTATTATGCAGGTAGAAACTACGCACCTGGCTCTATTGATTTTGTGTCTGCCCTATAGATGATGCAACACAACTCTTCAGGGAACATGGAATAGATAGTAGTGAGGTTATCTGTTCTATTCCTGGAAAAAAGGGTTAGTGTTATTATAGGGTTCACCTCTATTGATTTTGTGTCTACCCTATAGATGATGTAGCACAATTGTTCAGGAAACATGGAATAGATAGCAGTGAGGTTCTCTGTTCTATTCGGGAAAAAGGGTTAGTGTTATTATAGGGTTTACCATTCAATTTGTGTTAAATGCATGCTTCTAAAAATTGTGTATAATGGGAATTTGATTTACTTAAATATTCCTCTCAATTTCATTAATATATATGTTTATATAAAAACATTGTTATTGTCTTCAATTTAAAACAAGCACCCACCTTCACCAAATGCAGGAAGGGTTGGAATGAAAGAATCTCACCTGGACGCTCGCCAGGGAAATCCAATACCCTTACCTTATGCATGTTGAGGTAAGATTCGATTATTATATATGCTAGGATGAGGGGCTTACTGAGCTTACTGGGCCACTTGTGACTTTGGATGCCTCTCTCTGAGCCAGGCGGCCCTGATGTTTTGCATGGAGATGGCAATGAATTAATTGGTTGTGTTTTAGTTTTTCTAGCAATTATTATTGCTTTTGCAGTATGGAGCGAGGCAGAAAAAATTCCAGAATATAGTTGTGCCATTAGTCGGGTTTTTAATTGTGCATGTAGGTTTTTTTCACTATTTTTTTTAGGGTTGTCATGATTTCGATTTCGATTTCGATTTCGATTTCGATTTCGATTTCAAGAAAAAACGATGGATTGCACTAAACTCATAAAACAATTCAATATGATTTCATAAATTCGTGGATCAGTTCTGGTCGACCAGTTTCCTTCTCCTTCTCCACGTAATGATGGTGCCCCACATGATGGCCATTATCTGTTCCCAAGCTTTGGAAATCCTTTCAGAATAGTTTCTTCTAACCGATCGCATGATATTTAAGGCCTTTGATACTTCCTTAACAAAAATATTAAAGCAACTCGAGCCAAAGATTCTGAAGGACATAATAAATATGTGGTAGATACAACAAACCATGGACTTGAAGTCGAGCACCAGACCTGCATGAGCTGATTCATGTCACCAACGGGTGCAAAGGATCCACCGAGCAGCTTGTTTTTTCTGGTTTTTCAACCACAGAACCAAACCTCCATCTTCATTTTTTTTACGCCGCGGTACAAATTCATTCACACAAATGTGGCTGGTCAATGAGAAGGGCCGTTCGAACAATGTAGTCGACTGCCCAAGAAACTCACCAGATCGCTCAATGTTGTAGATATGCATGTGCCACTAATAAATATCAATACTGGTGTGTCCAAATTTTGAACCCCTTCTTCAATGTTGGATCGTGTCTATGGCTTTTATACACCTAACCATATGAGAGTTTCCTTTCTAATAACAAAGATGGGGTTTGAAATTGTGTAAAACTGAGATTTTTCTTCAGAGATAAAAGGTTCGGAATGAGCACACCATATAGAGATAAAAAAAAATTATGGTGAAGTTCTGTTATATGGAGTGTATTTAAACATATGCATATGTAGAAGTATCAATGGAAAATACAAATACCCAACGTAAACGTAGAAGTTGAAATATGAATCTTGTTTTCTAGGTGGAATTTTTTTTGCAAGCAGTGGCTTTCCATATCCAGACGAGGATTTTAGAATCTCGCATCCATCTAACTTAAAGGAATTGTCCATGACTGCAACGATTGTCTCTATCTCAATATTATTTTCATATATCAATGACTGGGACATGGGGGCGATTATCTTTTCTCTACAAAGTATGACAGTTCTAAATAATCAATGCTTAAAATTTCAGACTCCATAATATCCCCAATTGGCATAGAAGTTGGAGCACAGCAACAAAGAAAGCGCAAAAGCACCGACATTTGTGATAGCCGACTGTTGTTTGGGCATGAAAAAGTCGACCAGAAAAGACGAGGATCCAACTAACTGGAAAGTTATGGAATTTAAAATAGAGTCAAGACTGTAAAATGTATATCAATGTAATAAGAAATCTTGTATAAAATGATATAGGAAGAATATGAAGGACAAGTTGAATAGTTTAAAATAGAGTCAAGACTGTAAAACGTATATCAATGTAATAAGAAATCTTGTATAAAATGATATAGGAAGAATATGGAGGACAAGTTGAATAGTTAGAGTCAAGTCTCTCACTGACATCAACAGAACGGAGGGGTATCTTCTCCACCATTGTATTTTATTAACGGTGAAAGAGTCATAGTTAAGTCATAGATGAATTGTCCCTAAGAAGAATGTAAATTGCAAACTCCAGAAGAAATACAGCGATGACTAACAACAACAACAAAAGAATATTGATGAGCAAAACAGTAGCTAGTGGACCTATTAGCTTATTTGAGCAAAGGAGAGCATCGATGATAAACATGTCTGCAGCAACTAAAGGCATCCAAGAAAGACATATCTTAACAGACACACATGAAAGTTTAAAGAAAAGATGATGACAAGAACATTGAAATGATTGAACCTCTAGGTAGAAAAGTTGAAGAATAATTCTTGAATTGTGACCTTAGAAGCCGAAAAGCATAGAAATGGTAAGTTGATCGAGGTATGGAGCTCTACCATAAGGTGTTGTGCAGGTGCAAGATGAGACCAGGACGAGCAACTCACAACTCACCACTCCAAGGTACTAGAGAGAAGTGCAATAATAAGATCAAGAGGACCATTGTTGGCAAGCATACCATATTGAAGACTAAGGATGAAAAGTAGCAGGTCATCACTTATGCACATTTGCTTGAGACCAACATAGAATTGAGTATGGGGGAGATGTTGAGGGGAGCCTCTTCGGTCCTAATAATCACATATATGTTATTAGACATTAGACTACATGATAATATATAATAAAGAAAGAATATATGTAATAAGTGGATAAAACTAAATAAATGTATATAGCAAGTGGTAAATGTAATTAAACAAAGGATTAGTTGAAGCTCGTGCAAATGCTCCAACCATTCATTCATTGTATAAATAACCATAAAGATGAAATACAAACTTGGAATGGAATTCCTTCCCTACATTTATCCTCTTCTTTCATAAGATTATGTGTATTTTGATGTGCGTTCCAATATAGCCGGAAACCTCTCTTGCATAGTTAAATAGACTTTGAGCTTGGAATCATGTTTGTCACATTCAATGATTCATTGCTGATATATTTTATTTAAAGTTAGCAATAATTTTAATTTAAAAATGGTTATTTTTATGGGCAAGTAGAAGACTTTGGAACCATTGTATAGTGCAAAAAACAAATCGTGTTTAGAACTCATTTCCTCGCACTCATTTACCACCAAATCGACTACTATATGCCTCATATTCCATTATTTCCTTCTTATTTACAGAAATTTATTAAAATAATGTTAAGCGAGGAGAAATCTCATTAATGGATTGAACAACATTTCTCTAGCCACAAGTGAATGAAAGTTGCCAATCTGAATTATGCATTTACGGGAGAGATTAACCTCACGTCTCTCTTATTCATTAATTCCTTTTTACATCATTTTAACTTTGTTTTCTTAACAACACTTTATTTTCTGGTTAATTAATACTTATGATTGTTTTCATTATTTTAATCCATTTAATGAGTTATTAGGCGTATCTTTATCTCATGAACACCACAGTTTGAGTATATGTTTATGCTATTATCTTATGAATATGAAAGCTTTGTATGCAAAGAGTTGAATGAAAAGCTAATTTATCTTCCTTTATTTCATGAACACCATAGTTTAAGCATAACTTTACGCTATTATCTTATGAATATGAAGATTTTATATGCAAAGAGTTGAATGAAAAAAAAAGGTTCACGAGTGAAGGTGAAGGAGAATCAACCTAAGATCTAAGTGTCGATGCAAATTCACTCAAGTGTTGTCAAACATACATGGAAAGCCATAACAGTTTTTTTTGTTTTGTAAGTTATCTTTCTATATTAAAACAAAGATCATAGTTAATTAGAGTGTTTATATTCTTACAAAGTCATGTTTGATCTTGGGATTATTCTCTCCTTTCCCATGGTGCTTGTGGAGTGAGTGCATTTTAACTTGTGGACTATTTAGTGTTATTGATGTTGACTCTGATTTTTCTTATGCTTACTAACACTTGAAATGAAACAAGAAGCTTTTTGGTGACTCAAGATTATTTTTGGTTGAGATCTATGATTATATATGCATTTTTGTTGGTGAATTATTTTCCCTATTGCTATATGTCTAGTCATGTTTCCTTTTAACTTGGTTATTAACTAGTTTTGTGACAAGAAAGTGTTCTTAGATAATAGTGCATATTATCTTGTATTTGGTAATGTTGTAGTTTAAACGTTCTACAAAATGATTATTTTCCGACGATTTTTTCCAGGAACATTTGTATGAAACCCAACAAGAAATTGTTAGATTTGTATATTTGAGTAATTATTTCGGTATAATTAGAGTGCCCCAAGGGTCTTTCAGCATGCTGAATCCATTTATGCATTCATAAATGGATTTTAAACAATAAAAAATAGTAATTTCGTGCAGAATTATGCTGTCGGATTCCGACGAAAAAAGTCATTTCATAAAACAGTTAGACAAGGCCATATGATAATTGTACCATAACCAGAAGATTTGTCATTTCAATAGAGAATTGTCTAATTAAACCATTTCACCAAATAAACTTATATGATTGACTCAACCATTTAACCACATCTAAAAATTATAAATTAAAAATTATAAAAATAAGTTAAATTTTTTATCAAAATTAAATTCAACCCTCTAAATGTTTAAGTCATCCTTCACTACATTCCAAATAAGTTAGAAAGATGAAACACTTTCAAATATTACATATTTATTGAAATCTCTTAAACTAGCATACCCCCGAAGTGGGGAAAGGAAACACTGAAAAAAAACCTGAGTAATATATGTTTTATAATCTTCATATTTAGTGAGAGAAAAAACACTGAAACAAATATAATATAGAGAAGTGAATAGTGTAATAAACGTTTTCATGTATATATCAAAAAAAAAGATGTTTCGTCCAAGAAAGTGATCTTCATGAGAAGCATCTTGAGTGTTAATCCCTAATATTGGCTCATTACCCTTTAATTGGGGCATATTATATTAGTGATGTTATTTTATTTATGTCGTCTTTAGGCCATTAGTTGTAATTATACCTCCTAGTCTCCTTTATATACCAAGGAGACATTTTCATTTTGCATCATCTTGTACTTGAACATTTAAGTGGGGTAAAAGGAGGTTGCCCCCTCGAAGAGGCTCATTATCTGAAATTATCTCTAATTCAAGGCGTTGAGTATTTTTTCTGAGGATTTTCTATACTATATTGATATTTGGTTCTTAACATATGGTATCAGAGCTCAAGGTCATGGGGTTTTGCTGCTACATCTGAGACACCATGGCATTTTCACTATAATTTTTTTTCTACAATGTTTCAGAAGGAACGACTTGGAGGATATTTAGTAGACGGATCAAGGTACGTTGGGGTCAAAATTCATCTCCTGAGGCCTTATAATTTCAGAGATACAACCTGTACAAGATAGGGTTCTAAAATCATCCTGAACTGAGTCATTGCATCATTTTCGCTATAAAAACATTTCTGTAACGTTTCAAACCCTGAATTCCGGAGGATATTTACAGAAACTAGTAAGGTATATGTGGTAAAATGTTCAGCTTCTGGATCATCTTAAATTTGTAGATACACCATGTGTAAGATAGGGTATCTAACTAGTCTCAAGAAGGTATTCCAGGTAAAACAATCATAACTTCTTCCTAGAGTATCCAAATTGCGTGGGACTAGTTTCATTGGATCGTGGACAGTCTGTAGTATTTATGGTACAAGTTTCAAAATTTTATATCAATTATTTTGTGTGGGGCACGCTATACAAGTGAGATCTCCTGGAAAGGCCAAAAATAGGCAAGTTGTGGGGAAGTTACCGTAAATTCCACTTGGCACATCCAATTTTGATCAGACCTATGGCATTATAGAGAAGAAATGTCAGAGAACTACATAAAAGAAAGTTTCATACCCAGAAGGGCCGAAACTTTGGAGATACAACAAAAGACATATTGTCTAGCAGAACCACCTCAAAATCAAGGTTCAAAAGTGATACTTGGCCAACATGCCACCAAAAAAGGGAACTTCTACACCAAATAAGCCTCCAAAAAA
>JASDQU010439256.1:88663-107319 GCA_032191745.1 Picea mariana
TACCTCCTAGTCTCCTATATATACCAAGGAGACATTTTCATTTTGAATCATCTTGTACTTGAACATTTAAGTGGGGTAAAAGGAGGTTGCCCCCTCGAAAATGCTTATTATCTGAAATTATCTCTTTTTCAAGGCGTTGAGTACTTTTTCTAAGGATCTTCTATGCTATATTGATATTTGGTTCTTAACATTGAGCGGCCCATGTCGACAGGGAATCAGCATGCCAGTGCATGCTATTTGCTAGACAGGAACATATCATAGAGTAGTCCTTTTAGGAATAAATCTAAAGCATTTTTTAAATCTTTAGATAAAATATATTTGAAAATCTAAATCATTTTTTAAATCTTTCCCGCCTAATAATCATTCAACAAACAATTGCCACCATGAAAATCACCATGATCTTAAACCTATGTTCACAAGGACTTGATGATCTATGTGACTAAGTAAGAGACAAGTCAATCAAAGTAGTTGTTAGAGATAAGATGTAATAAATAACCTTGATAGAGTGAGGAGAAGTGTCTAGAAGAGATAATCGGAGCCCTTGATGTATGCTCATGATCTACTGTCCAGCTTCATCTAAGTGTGTATAAATAAATGCTTTATCTAATGCCAAAGATCTGGTTGTTTTTGTGTGTTCTCTCTATTTCTCTTGCATTGTGCCTTGTATGAGATCTATGTGTTCTTTGATTGCAAAACACCTTCAAAATTAAGAGGAGCAATGTGGACTTTTTCACCCTTTTACACATATCCTTATTTTTGGGCGATCTTCATCCATCAGCATAACACATCTTAAGCACTTACCAAGCCCCTATAGTAGCATTAAGTTGAGGGAGAGATGTTTAGTGTCATTGCCATCCTCTAGGGAGAGTTTAAAAGCATCTCCATGACTATGTTAATATCCAAGAAAGCCAATCTCTAGGTTACATGCCTCTTTAAATCAAATTCCTGCAATCATTAATAATTTTATTTTTCAATTCACGTTCCATTGCATTTGATCTACCTGGTAAAGTTATGGTAAAAGTCCGACAAAATTATGAACAAAATTGGGTACATACAAAAAATCTTTAAACCTTCAAAGAGTGCAAGTTTTAGCTTTTGGCCTTTCGAAGTTCTCCATTTGGGTGTGAGCGGTTCCCATGGCTTCTGTAAGCAGTTTCTTCGTCTTATATCTAGTCATGATGGTATTTGTTCTTCCGGTAAGAAGTCTTCTGTAACTTTCGGGTTGCCATTTTAAGTGTACATGTCACCAATATAACTTTATGTTCTTTCATGGAATTAATATTCTTCCTGTTATTCAGAGCTCTGATTAATTGGTGAATTGTTGAAAAGATGTATGTAAAACCTGTTGAGATTGAAGCTTCATCAGCAGTTGGGGTGAGTACATATGTATACCGCTATTTAAGTTTAAATTATTATATCGTATACCGAGTTATATTTCTAAATAAAATTAGGTGGCTCACTTTTACATATATTGAACTGATCAAATTGAGTTCCCATTTCTTCTGATTCTAGCTGCCAAGAAATAGGATGAACAGGAACCTTCTGCAGAACCTAGGTATTTGCTCTCAAGTCCGTAGATTGTATTGTACTTATATTGTATTATTAATTAGAATTTTAATCAGCATAGTTTTGTTTCTTTTTAATCCAAGTTTATATTTGTCTCCTTCGAATTCAAGCTTATATGTGTCATCATGCGGTGTTAACATTTTCTTGTGAGATCATGGTTCACTTTCAATGATTATTTTGGTTCATTGTTAACTAACCCTTTCTTTTGAAATCAAAGTTCATCTTTGTTTTTTTTTGTTTTTGGCTGCCATTGCTGTAACTTTCTTTGTAAATTCAACCTGGTTCTTATGAATGCAAGGCTCATTCTTTACACCACTAGTTTATATTCTTTAATTCAAGTCTGAACCTTGGCATCTTTTGTTTGTTGTTGTTATTGCTTTAACTTTTTTTGAAAATTCAAGCTGGTTCTTATGCAAAGCTAATTCTCGGCATCACTTCTTGTTGTACTCATTTGGATTGCTTGATGAAGACTGCAAGGTAGCATGTGGAGGAAGATGCAAAGAAACATCTCTCCATGACTGATGCTTAAGAGCTTGTGGTACTTGCTGTGCCAAATGAAACTGTGTTCCTCCTGGTACATATGGAAACAAAAACCTCTGCCCCTGCTATGCCAACATGAAAACACATGGCAACAAACTCAAGTTCCCTTGATTATGATATGTGGAGAATTATCATACTTGTTGAGTTGTCCAGCTTTGGAACATAGTTACCAGTATCTAGGCATATAAATGGTTGTAGTTGCTAGCTTTGTTAATCAAATGTATAGTCCATGTGTATTTTATAATGAATAAATGTTGAGCAGTGTTGGTACTATAACAACATTGAAAATAGCAACTCGAAAAGCTTAGACTGTGAAGCTTTTCTTTTCTAAATCAAAAGAGAGAACCGATTGTAAATATTTTCCAAGATATTTGAATATTTGCTCTATATTGAGATCTAACATCAAAATTTAACCCTAAATTTCACCATTCAATGGAAAAATAAAAAATAAAAATTACAACCACTTTCTAATCCCGAACCTAAAATAAATTACAGTCATCCTTAATTAATTCAATGTCGGACTCGATCAGGGTTTGAGAAGAACTCCGAATAAATTCCAAATACCAGATGCAGACTCACTGATTTTTTGTGTTTGTTGGCAAAAGTTTCACAAAGATCTTACCTCGACAACCGTGTTTGCATATGGATCATCCAAAGAAACTGCGATCGTGTCAGATCCCACGATCGAATCCATCCAAGGCATTGATACGTTCCTGAGGTGGGAAAACCATCTTCCCTCCCAGTGTTTTCTTCCATGGGATTGCACCCTAAAAACAGTCTGGGCCAAACACGGCGGCATCCCCAGCGAAGTCCCCCTGCACGGTGGCATACATGAGCCGGAGAGCGACGGGAACTCGCTGGAGCGGTTTACAGAGGGATTCAGTGACATCGGCCAGACCAGGAAGAAGCCTCATTAACACTCCAACAACATTTCAGCATCCCGGAAATCTCTGGTACCATGATCACACCCTGGGGTTAACCAGAAATAATCTCCCACCGGGCCTAGTTGACGCCTATTACCCTTCGGTGAGTCAGTGAAGGAGAAACACGTAGAAAGAAGATCAGATAAAAACAAACCGTTGGATGACGACCACGACCACATGTCCGTGTTCGATTGGTCATGGACAGACGACGAAAAGTTGAAAAAACCTTCCCTTTAAAAAACGCCTTGGCGTAATTAAAAGATACATAGAAAAGTGGTCACCTTTGAGTCCCTACGAAGCAATCATAACTCTTCATCGGATGGATAAGGTTCACGTGCTTTAGAGTCATACCACATATTTGAATTTTAATTGAAAATACACTTTATTATTGGACCCTATAGAAGCATATTCCAACACATAACGACATTCTGTAGAATAAATATCAACACACTTACACTGGATGGATGAGGTTCACTTTTTTTAAAGTCATTCCATACATTAATTATTAACTTTATTGTCTTACATCCACTTAGGTCAATTTTAGATTTTGGTATAAGAAAATCTAGACTTATTAAATCGTTTTTATCATATTTTTTTTTTTCAACATAAAAATGGCTCTTTATATTAGGAAATATAAAAGGTGCACATTACAATATCGTCATAGTTCTTTCTGCCCAAGTCATCATTCTTTACGTATACAAAACATAACCTTACATAGATAAGATTTTTTATCGGAGACTCTATACTTAGTTTTTACAAAAACAATTTTACATTAATGCCTGAGAATGGAGTATATCCTTGAGATCTCATAGAAGGAATAGATCCAACTAAACTCCAAAAAGAGATTATGCTACGATAAAAAGATGGAAACCATCCTCAAAAGACTCAAAATATTCAAAAGACCAAAACATACAACTAAGTAGTTAATAGAGCTTGAAACATTGAGTGGGTCCTTCATTTCCATCTACCCAGCAGTTGTATATGATTTTTCCTTATGTCTTCACCAGTGCTTTCTTCAAAAGGGAATCTGCTTCCATGTTTAGCTCCTTGTAGACATGAGTATAATGAATCTCTTTGAAAGAGTTCCTAAGCTTATTTATTTTGTCCATCCATCCCATCAAAGAGGCAATCTGTAACTTGTCTTTATCCTTCAACCACTCTATAATAATCTTCAAATCTCCAATTACCTGGATAACTTCTATATTCATCTGCACCACTAGGATAAGAATCTTCCATGCTCCAAGCAATTCTGCCCTGGTGTTTGTCACAAAGCCACAATTGAAAATACAAATACAACTATTTAAATATAAAATGAAGTTATAGTTTAAAGACCGATAAAAGTCCATAGGTTTATCATATATTCCCATTTAATAGTCACATTGTATAAATACAAATATTTAAATAGAAAATGAAATTATAATTTAAAGACCGATAAAAGTCCATAGGTAAGCCCAAGTCTGACAAATAAGCAATATATTATTTTTGTTTTTCTCTCTTGACTTTATTCTTTGGGTATGATGAAAGGTGTCAAAATTTTTAAGCAAAAGACTCAAACCAGAATGTTCAAAATATCCACGCATTTTCTCATAATTTCTTACCTACTATGTTGGTAGTTTGAACATGGACCCTTGCATAGTGTCAATCTATTTAGGATCCACCCTGAGGTTGTCCTTGCCAACAAGATTATCCAAGTACTCGACTTCCGAGGCACCAAAAGCACATTTAGATTGTTTGAGGAAAAGTTGGTGCCGAGAGAGTAGATGGAGAACTCGATCCACATGAGCAAGATGGGAGGTCCAGGTTTTGATGTAGATGAGGATATCATCAAAGAAAACTAAGACAAGATGTCAGAGAAAAGGATGGAAGACATGATTCATGAGGCTCTGGAAAGTGGAGAGAGCATTACACAAGCCAAATGGCATGACCAAAAACTCATAGTGTCTCTCATAAGTTCTAAAGGCAGTCTTAGGAATGCCTACCTCTTTCATACGGATCTGGTGGTAGCCAGAACGAAGATCAAGTTTAGTGAAGAACTGAGCGCCACTTAATTTATCCAAGAGGTCATCAATGACACTAATGGAAAATTTGTCTTTAATGGTGAGTTTGTTGAGGGCGCGGAAGTCAGGACACATGTGCCAAGAACCTTCTTTCTTAAGGACCATGACCACAAGAGAAGAGTATGGGCTTGTACTAGGGTGGATAACACCTGCGTTGAGCAGTTCTTGAACCATTTTCTCAATTTCATTTTTTTTTGAAAAGGGGTGACAATAGGGACAGATATTGGGAGGAAGACTTCCTGAGACAAGGGGAATGGAATGATAATGAACACCACGGGAAGGAAGGAGTCCCTAGGGAGTGGAAAAAACCACTTGATGTTTAGAGAGGATGGATTGGAGGTCTTGCGGCACAAAGGGTGTCTCAGTTGCTTATATGGTATGGAGTTGGGAAATAAATTAATAATGCCAGAATGACTTTTCTTGAGCAGATTTTCCATGTGATGGGAACTAATGATCTCCAGGGAATAGATGGTGATTCCTTGGAACTTATATTTTTGGCCCCCCTAATCGAATTGCATGGTTAATTGCTTAAAATCCATGAGAATGGGACCCAAAGTGCTTATCCATTCTGCACCAAACACAATGTCACAACCGCCCATGTCGATAGAAAGCATATGAGATTTCAGGTGGTATTCACCAATTTGGAGATGCACATTTTCACAACGCCCTCCACATTTCATGGACCCACCATTGGAAATCATGATTTGGAAATTATTGACTACATGGATATAGAAATGAGTTTCTTGGGTGATGAATAAAATTATGGATTCTTCCACTATCAACAAGAATAATGACCTTCATATGCTTGATATAACCAATTAGCTTGAGGGTTTGGGGAGAAAAGAAGCCAATGAGAGCATTTAGGGAAATTATCTGTTCTACTTTAGGAGGGTCTGAGGGAGGGTTATGTCAGTGGGATCAGGTGACACAGACACAAGGGGAGCCTCAACATCCTCTTCCGAAACATCCTCCAAGATGGCCATAAAAAGATTTTGTTCCTTACACTTGTGTCCCAGAAAATATTTGTCATCACAATTATAACAAAGGCTTTTGAGTTGGCATTCATCCATTTCGACCCTGGTCAATTTCTCGATCTTTAATGGAGTAGAAGGAGGAGTGGGAGTTACTAGTTTAGTGCGAGGAATAAAACATTGTTTTATGTTTTGAGAAGAGACAACTTGTTGTGCTTCCTTCGCTCATTTAGTAGCTTCCACCCAACTCTGAGGTCAAGCCATGAGGACATGCGCACGAATCTCATCCTTGAGGCCACTGATAAAACATTCTCGGAGAAAAGCATTAGACATGCCCTCTGTACGAAAATCCACTCTCTCAAAAGCAGCTATAAAGTCTTCCACGGTGCCAGATTATTTCAACTTTGTCAAACTCCCTAAATGGTTGGTGTCAGTGTCAAAACGTTCATAAATATCTACCACAAAGTGTGTCCAAGCCACATACCCTTGGCAGGCATTTTTTCTCCATTGCCACCATTGCCAATGTTCTTGATCTAGATGGATAACACCATACCAGTGTTTGTCCAACTCATCTGTAATGTCATACAAAGAGAAATAATGTTCCATTTGAGTTGCCCAACCAGTGGGATCCGATCCATCAAATTTGGTCACATCCACACGCGGAAGGCGTAGGTCACGCTGAAAGTGATGGGTATGAAAATTCTGGGACTGAGAGGAAGTTTCACCTTCAGTATGCAAAGGTGGGTCAGATAAGGGAATATCTGCAGGGATATGCAGCTTGGCACAGATCATCGTAGCGATATATTCAAGCTGGGTAGTAATGTCTTGTTTGAGTTCTGTGATTGAGGTGACGATGGAGGAATGCATCTTTTGATTGATGGTGGAAATATTGGCACTGAGATTTCGCACTTCTTGTTGAGTTTCTATGAAATTAGAGGGGAAGGTAGTGAAGCGAGCTTCCAAGTCTTGGCTATGGGTATGGGCCATGATGACGAGGGAACACAAAAAGGGGTGGGTGGGACCACACATAAAATGGGTTATGGGTGAAGTGTATCACAACGATCAGCGCGAAGAGTGGAATCCAATGGGGTAAAGCCCAAATAAGGGTGTTGGAAGGGGATTGGGTCCACAAGAAAAAAAATTTGATGAAAAATGATAGGTATGACTGCGATAAGGGCAAAGAGAGAAATCCAACGGAATAGGTCTCGAATAATGGTGCCAACAGGATCTAGACTTTTTTTTTTTACTCCTGCGGAGTTATACTCCAATCTAAAGAAAAATGTAGTGATGAAATGCCCAAATGCTTAGCAGGAATAAATGTGTAGTAATTTCACAAATCGAATGCAAGAGACATAGTTGCGCCACAATAGATCTTGATTGTTTTGTTTTGTTTTTTTTTCATCCCAAGGGTTAGGTATTCAATGGTTCTATAGACAAGGGTTTTCCCTGTACTATATCTCTCTGATATACATGCGGGGTCCAAGAGTAGTACTCATCCCAATATCTCAGGGAACCAACTAAGAAAGCTAGACCGTTCCCTTAGTCATACTACCCGACTACCCAGGTACTAGAGAGTATCTTATCAAGTGTTGTTCTCGATGGCACTATAGCAGTCAGGCGGGCGATCAATTTATCTACGGAGGGCTTTAGGAGATCTAGGTCGATCCATATATAGGTGTTGTCTGATGCACTATCACTCGAAGGGGTACCAACAAGGGTTACAAGAGCGACCAAATGATGTGTTCTTAAGTACCACTTGTATTTCATGTGTGTATGAATCCACGACCATAGGTTTATCTGCATAACGACATATCTTTGTAGCTTAAAGATGTTGGAATACGTCTCTACCCTGAAAAAAAATTAACCCACAATTTAATGACAAGGAAGGTGCTCTGATACCACTTGTAATATTCCAGATACAAAAAAGTATGCAGAACATAAATAAATAGCTAGAAATGGTAGATGAACAACAATATAAGTAGAACAACACCAGAATAATACCAAAATGATAACAGAATAACACCAGAAAGAGCACTTGATTACTGAGAACAATGTTCATTTGCCTCTTCGAGGGGCCAACCTCCAGTAGAGCAGATCTCTATTACAATAATATCAAAGACAAAATTTCTCATACCCTCAACTCCTATTTATACTCAATATGTCTATCAAAAGAACCATCTAGAGAAAGATCCTTCTAGAAGCGAAAGCTTCTATTAGGTCTTCTTACATTGTATTTATTCTTCCTTATTGCTAGGCCTTATTAATATTGACCTTTATTACATGGAAATATATTATTCTACCTACGTGAAAGGTTAGGTTTCTAACATAAATGTTTTCGAGCTATAGCCATAAGGTGATGAGAACGTTCCTTTGCTCTTGATAGTATTTAAAATGAATGCTAGAGGATGATAATATAATCGCCTGTAAATCTTGGTTTAATGTGTTTTAATGGGAGATGTCCTCGACCGTTTTGCTTATTAATGTTAATCTTTTCGAATCTGTGTGGTGAGTTGTCACTAAGAAAAGCATGATTAATGTGCATTGGGAAGGGTGAGAAGATGGTGGGGATGGACGAGAGCGAAAAATGCTTTGAAACTTTTGTGAACCCTGGAGTCTGAGAACACACGAATCTGTGACAATAGGAGGTGAAGAATCGACTAAGTATGGAAGGCGGGGCATAATTCATTAAAAAAAGTAAAATAACCAACAATTTTTTCCAATTCAATATCCACACAAAAAAAATTCAGATCCCATAATATTCACCTTTGCCAATTCGATAATTGGGAGGTTGATTTGGTAGATCAAACTATCTGTCAGTTCAAGCGACTGGGGTGCATTTGGGGTGCCTGTGAGGAAAGATAATGCTTTGATGAAGATTTGCTTGTATTGCAACCTGTGACAGTAATTGTGTCCTGATAGTATTTAAAATGAGTGTTGGAGGATGATAATATAATCTCTCATAAATCTTGGTTTAATGCGTTTTAATGGGAGATGTCCTCAAGATTTTCGCTTATTAATGCCAATATTTTCAAACCTGTGTGGTGATTTTTCACTAATAAAATCATAATTAATGTGCATTGGGAAGGGTGCAAAGGTGGTGGGGATGGACGGGAGCGATAAATGCTCTGAAACTTTTGTGAACCCGCAAATCTGTGACAATAGGAGGTGAAGAATCAACTAAGTATGGAAAGGTATGGCGGTTAGATGGACTCAGATAGACTCATTGTAGGTAGAGTGAAGCTTGCGAGTTCGAGGAGTCCGGAGTCGAATTGTAGATCACGAAAGTTTTGGGTGCAAGATGTATATCATGGAACACGGGGCATGAGAGTTCAATAACACCAACCCGGAAACCCGCAGTCATAAAATTGGCTAAGTATGGAAAGGAACGTTGGTTGGTCAGACTCGTGATGTGAGGATATAGATGGAGATGAGCATCTGTCAGTCCGCCAACCCAGGAACCCGCGATCATAGAAATGCCACTAAGTATAGAACCAGAAAGGGATAATAGAGGGGAAGAAGAAAAGGGAAAAACAGGTAAGTATAGAAGAGGGAAAAGAAAGGGAGAAAATAACTATATCCCTCACACAACAACACTTAGTCTGATAATTATCAAGCGATAGAAACACATTAATTATGGGAAAAACATTCTCAGCTATGGAATATAGTTGGAGCTCTACAAACTCAGGTTCAAGTTTAAAGAGAATTTGTTTATATTTATTTCAATATTATTCATATTATTATATTTTAATAGTATTTTTGTGGCCCAAATGTAAACCATGTTCCAATTTGAAGGGTTTTTTCAACTCGCAATTTTTGCTCAAACCCATAAGTAATAGACAAAATATATGACTTAACATTTTTATATGCCAACATATTCTCAAGTATGACAAGTTGTAATATATGCACAATATTAAAGAGGGACATGACGTCAACACCTTTGTAGATAAAAATGGGATAGCATATTGTTGCATTCTTACTGTGATAGTGCCTTAAAAAAACTAAAATAACCAACAAGTTTTGCCAATTCAAGATCCACACAAAAAAAATTCCAGATCCCATAATATTCACCTCTGCCAATTCGATAATAGGGAGGTTGATTTGGTAGATTGAACTATCGGTCAGTTTAGGCGACTGGGGTGCACCTGCGAGAAAAGATAATGATTTTATGAAGATTTGTTTGTATTGCAACCTGTGACAATAATTGTGTCTCGTAAATCTTGGTTTAATGTGTTTTAATGGGAGATTTCCTCAATCTTTTCGCTTCTTAATGCCAATATTTTCAAACCTGTGTGGTGAGTTGTCACTAGTAAATCATAATTAATGTGTATTGAGAAGGGCACGAAGGTGGCGGGGATGGATGGGAGGGAAAAATGCTTTGAAACTTTTGTGAACCCAAGAGTCTGTGAACCCATGAATCTGTGACAACATGAGGTGAATAATATACTAAGTATGGAAAGGTGGGGCTGTTAGACGGGCTCATCGTAGGTAGAGTGAGGCTTGTGAGTTCGAGGAGTCCGGGGTCAAATTTTAGATCACATAAGTTTTGGGTGCAAGATGTATATCACGGAATATGGGGCATGAGAATTCGATAGCGCCAACCTGGAAACCCACGATCATAAAATTGGCTAAGTAGGGAAAGGAATGACAGTCGTTCAGACTCGTGATGTGAGGATATAGATGGAGATGAGGATCTATCAGTCCGCCACCCTAGGAACCCACGATCATAGAAATGTGACTAAGTATAGAACCATAAAGGGATAATAGAGGGGAAGAAGAAAAGGGAAAAAAGGGTAAGTATAGAAGAGGGAAAAGAAAGGGATAGAAGAAATTTATGCCTCACACAACAACACTTATTCTGATAATTATCAAGCGATAGAAACACATTAACTATGGGAAAAACATTCTCATCTATGAAATATACTTGGAGCTCGACAAACTCTGGTTCAAGTTTAAAGAGATTTTGTTTATATTTATTTCAATATTATTCATATTATTTTATTTTAATAGTATTTTTGTGGCCCAAATGTAAACCATGTTCCAATTTGAAGGGTGTTTTTAGCTCACAAAATATGCTCAAACCCATAAGAAATAGACAAAATATATGAATTAACATTTGTATATGCAAGCATATTCTCAAATATGACAAGTTGTAATATATGCACAATATTAAATAGGGACATGACATCAACAACTTTGTAGATAACAGTGGGCTAGCATAATGTTGCATTTTTACTATGATAATGCTTTAAAAAAAACTAAGCTAACCAACAATTTTTCCCAATTCAAGATCCACACAAAAACAAATTCAGGTCCCATAATATTCACCTCTGCCAATTCGATAATAGGGAGGTTTATTTGGTAGATCGAACTATCAGTTAGTTCAGGCGATTAGGGTGCACCTGGGGTACCTATGAGAAGAGATAATGCTTGGATGAAGATTTGTTTGTATTGCAACTTGTGACAGCAATTGTGTCCTGATAGTATTTAAAATGAACGTTGGAAGATGATAATATAATCTCCTGTAAATCTTGGTTTAATGCATTTTAATGGAAGATTTCCTCGAGCTTTTCGCTTATTAATGCCAATATTTTCGAAATTGTGTGGTGAGTTGTCACTAGTAAAATCATAATTAATTTGCATTGCGAATGGCGTGAAGGTGGTGGGGATGGACGGGAACGAAAAATTCTATGAAAATTTTGTGAACCCGAGAGTCCATGAACCTGCAAATCTGTGACAACAGGAGCTAAAGAATCGACTAAGTATGGAAAGGCAGGGCAGTTATATGGACTCATCGTAGGTAGAGTGAGGCTTGCAAGTTTGAGGATTATAGGGTTGAATTGTAGATCACAGAAGTTTTGGGTGCAAGATGTATATCACGGAACACGGGGCATGAGAGTTCGATAGCGCCAACTCGAGAACCTGTGGTCATAAAATTGGCTAAGTATGGAAAGGAATGATGGTCGGTCGGACTCGTGATTTGAGGATATAGATGGAGATGTGGATCTGTCAGTCCACCACCCTGGGAACCCACGATCATATAAATGTGACTAAGTATA
This sequence comes from Picea mariana, assembly GCA_032191745.1. Classification (NCBI taxonomy): domain Eukaryota; kingdom Viridiplantae; phylum Streptophyta; class Pinopsida; order Pinales; family Pinaceae; genus Picea; species Picea mariana. The sequence continues at coordinate 100,777 of JASDQU010439256.1, forward strand.
GAACCAGAAAGGGATAATAGAGAAGAATAAGAAAAGGGAAAAATAGGTAATTATAGAAGAGGGAAAAGAAAGAGAGAAAAGAACTCTATCACTCACACAACAACACTTAGTCTGATAATTATCAAGCGATAGAAACACATTAACTATGGGGAAAAAATTCTCATCTTTGAAATATACTTGGAGCTTGACAAACTCTAGTTCAAGTTTAAAGAGATTTTGTTTATATTTATTTTAATATTATTCATATTATTTTATTTTAATAGTATTTTTGTGGCCCAAATATAAACCATGTTCCAATTTGAAGGGTGTTTTCGGCTCGGAAATTTTTCTCAAACACATAATCAATAGACAAAATATATGACTTAACATTCTTATATGCAAGCGTATTCTCAAATATGACAAGCTTTAATATATGCGCAATATTAAATAGGGACATGACGTCAACACCTTTGTATATAATAGTGGGCTAGCATAATGTTTCTTTCTTACTATGATAATTCCTTAAAAAAAAACTAAAATAACCAACAATTTTTCCCCATTCAAGATCCACTCAAAAAAAATTTCAGATCCCATAATATTCACCTCTGCCAATTCGATAATAGGGAGGTTGATTTGGTAGATCAAACTATCAGTCAGTTCATGTGACTGGGCGGCACCTGGGGTGCATGTGAGAAAAGATAATGCTTTGATGAATATTTGTTTGTGTTGCAAATTGTGATAGTAATTGTGTTTTTGATACATTTTTTAATGTGTTGAAACATTATTTTAAGTATTAAACTTCTTGCACCAAATTATTCATTGAATGGTTTGTTGTTTCCCTCCGTTTTTTGCCTTTATTAGGTCACGTTTCTGACATTGCTATAACATCAGGCAAGTAGAACCCTCATGCATATCATCTTTCCAATCTCACCATGTGTTATATTCGTGAACCATCCCTCTAATTGATCAACAAATTGAAAAGAAAGAGCATTCCAAACTTGTGGTGGCCTAGCTCTTCCCTTTAACATCCAGGGGTATACTTTAGGATGAACAACAACTATGAATTCATTTACATAGTGGCGTAGACCCCCCCTAATCTCCCTCGGGGATGCTCGACCTCCCGGTCAAGGATCGATAAATATTCTCGATCTTGATCAGCTCCTCGAGATCTTGCTGGTCTCAAACTCAATCAAACGTAGGCCCTGTTATCACCCTCAGGATTTTCATGGTCATGATCTAATTGTTTCTGATTTTCCCGTCGATTGACGGTTCACAAAAAATTGTGGTCTGCCAATGTGCTCGCTCTTTATCGAAGAGTCTTATTCCCGCAATCAGAAAAGTGCTCACCCAACCTCAATTGAATCGTGTTCGTTGATCCCCTATCTCGATGAGATCAACGATGCTAGTAAATAGTAAGCTGTAAACTAGCATGTCTGCTAATTTCTCCTCCACTCCCCATAATGATTCCTGACCATCGATTTTTCGTTCTCAGATCGACGATTATCCATAGGTCCTGCTTTCTTAGCACCTTGTTCCTAATCTCATACTGAAGGGCGTTAGCTCCTTCTACACCTGTGACCTTGGGTTGTGACCCAGGGCTTAACCTTCTGGTGCTTTGCAACTTCAGGACCTTCAGTCAGGACCAGATCAACGGTTGTCATCCCCCCTTTGAAATCAACGATCAAGATCCACTTCAAGACTCCTCACTTCTGTAGTTCGACACTTTCAACCTCCATTTTCCCCCGGAGTATTCTGTACCCTAAGTTCTATATCAGGCGCCATGCATCCACCTTGAATCAACGACTCTAGTCCACTCCAGGACTTCGGCCTTCGGATGTCTCGATTCCTCCGTAGCCACATTCTCCTTGAATTCTTTCACCTAGAATTCACGATTTTTTGACGCTTGTCCTCCCATTGATCAATGACTATGATTGACTTCGACTCTTCAGGCTTAGGGAGTTTTGAACTCTCTGCACTTTCTTCCTCCCGAAGTGCACGATCTATTGACACGTACCTCCCACAAATCAATGACCACAAGCCACTTCGGTTATTCGGGCTTCGGGAGTTTCAACTCTCCACTTTATCTTTTTCCCAGAGCACTTCCACCTGAAGTACATGATTTGTCAACACGTGTCCTTCTAGATCTGATGGCCACAATCCACTTCCTCTCTTTTGAATCCTTCGAAGTGAAATTTCCCGAAGTCACACTCCACACTTGGAATCCTCCGAAGTGAAATTTCCCGAAGTCTCAGATCTGTAGCCACACGTCCTTCTGGATGATGGACGGTCCCTGGCCTCTTCGGAAATTTAGTGAATCCTCACTCGTATGTGCATGTAGAGACTTAAAACTTGTGCGCTTTGCCCAGATCTGTGACAACCCTCCTAGCTAAGGACAACTACTCAGTCAACCAATTTTTTTTTTTTTTTGTTTATTAAAGTTTGTGCGCGTGTGTAGAAGAAACAACCCCCTTGAATCTACGTCAACACTCGAACCAACAGGATGCAAGTAAGACGAACACAATCAAGACGACTTGACATATCATAGTGACAACAAGAAGCAAACGCCCCCGGACATGAGGCGGGCAACTAGCGGCTGTAGGCAGAGACAGACACCAGGGGTTAGGCACAATACTGTCACAGAATGAAAGAATCCGACAGTAGATTCGCAGTAGTGGAACTGTGCCTTTAAACATCCCGAGACTACTGATACGGCTCAGAGTGTGTCGCAAGAGTGGAACAGTGCCTTTAAACAACCTGAGACTCTTGATACGACACCGGATTCCTTCCACCGGATTACACACAGACAAAAATACTAAGCTACAAGAGGTGTCTAGATCCTGCCCGACACGAACAGACTACGCAATACAATACCACCAAGTATTACAAAATCCAGGACATTCGTGACCTTGACGGGAGACGCAGGTCAGGAGAACTCAATCGACACTGTGATTAATTCAAGACATTCCAACATATAAGTCCTCATTAAAAATAAACATTACCTTCTCCTAATAATTAACACGGAACGATAATAATGTCGGCATTCCTTACCCTACGCATACAATCAGCCTCCTTGCTTTTGATTGGTACTCTAGCAAATAATACACTTAACCTTAACAATTATTATTAACATTAACTTGACCAAGAGCATTAACATTAGGCAATACGATCAATGGCAACTAAAAAGAATCCAACTCAACATTGACATGACAATAATCATTAACCTTTCAACTAAGCCAATAATAACATTGCGATCTAAACATTATCTGAACATTCATCCAACAGATATTAACAATGCGACTCACCCAATCACCACTGACCTTGCAAGATAAAACGACCCTCAGTATTGCAACTTGACAAGTAATTTCATGGCAAATAAACAAACCCTAAATTGCAAATCAACCATCATTAATTCCCTGGCAATTAAAACAACCTTATCATTGCAAGTTAACAAGTAATATCATGGCAATAAATCAACTATTAAAATCGTGAATCCAACATCATCAATTCCCTCGCAAATTAAACAACCTGATTATTGCAAGTTAACAAGTAATATCATGGCCACTACACCAATATTAATTCTCATGCATCATTGTTTCCTTGGCAAATCATACATCCTTATTATTGCAATTTAAACGATTAATACCCAGGTAATAAAACAAATTATTAATATTTCCATCTAACAAGCACTACCATTGCCATTAAGCAAATATTACAATTGCGGCTTTAACCAAAATTAATATTCTATTTTACAATTATTATTGTTGTGCCCAATTTAAACAATATTAAACCTTAAACCTATAACAAATAAATCAATGAATGCCTATTATGACATGGCCTATAACAAATAAGTTATTAATAGGTGGAAGCCAATAATGTGTGGAAGTCAATATCAATATTGCGCTTAAAACCATATCAGTATTAACATTTAATTTATAATATCACTATTGCATTAAACTATTACTCATCATTGCCATTCTATCATCAGGAACATTCAATTAATAATATTACTAGTGCATTTAAACTATTACTCCTCATTGCAATTCTACCAACATTAACTTTTAATTGATAATATTACTATTGCCTTTAAACTAGTATCTACCTTTGCAATTCTACCAACATGAGCATTCAATTAATAATATTCTATTGCATTAAACTATTACTTAACATTGCGTTTCTACTAGTATTAACGTTTCCATTAAATATTATTAATCCTGCAGCTAATCACATACTTAACATTGCAAAGTCCACTAGTATCGACATTTCCATTAAATGATTAAATTAAAGGATATTAAAATTGCAACAACAATGCCAACGAATTTAAAACACTGGATTGTCCCAAGACCGAGACTGACATTTCCATTAAATGATTAAATTTAAGTGTATTAATATTGCATCAACAATGCCAGCAAATTTAAACACTGGATTGTCCCAAGACCGAGACTGACATTTCCATTAAATGATTAAATTTAAGGGTATTAATATTGCATCAACAATGCCAGCGAATTTAACACTGGATTGTCCCAAGACCGAGACTGACATTTCCATTAAATGATTAAATTTAAGGGTATTAATATTGCATCAACAATGCCAGGGAATTTAAACACTAGATTGTCCCAAGAACTAAACTGACATTTCCATTAAACGATTAAATTAAAGGATATTCATATTGCAACAACAAATAACAATAAATACGAGCATTAACTTTATCATTACTGTAATTGGTTCTTTGCCTAACATCTTTATAAAAAGATAAAGTATAAAGACAAATCCCCAAGATTCCTTATCATATCTGGTTAGTCGTTGTCATAACAGGTAATAACTTGGGATCTGAAGGTGTTATGAAGGACATGCATTCCTATTAGCATATGTATATTTTCCTTCCTCCTTCACTTTCTAAATGGGCAGTAAAAATTAAATGTCCTGAGATGATCATAAAATAACGATTTATTCCAATGGGGTTAAAACAGTCGGGCAACAAATTGGCCATAAAAATTTATGACCTAGGGCGCGATGATAAATGGACAGCGATTTATCAAAACAAGGAATATGACTATCTGTGACCTAAAAATATGACGAAGACTTGATAAACTTGATTAAATTAAATTGCAAGTTAAATGTTTATGTGTTTAATGCAACAGGATCAATTTGCAACACATATTAAAGGATTACTTATGTATAAATAAGCATAGACAGCATCATAAATCATTGAACATAAGACATAAACACAGCAACTTGATAAAGGAGTTCACCCCACTCCGGGCTACATCTCCTGGTCCAGCCTCCAAATGGATCTTTTATATTAAATTGCTCAAAGTTCTTAAAAACAAGTTTTACAGTGCTCAAATCAACAAACTGACTTCTCCAATGGCTCCGTAGCGTGCCAAAACCCCTGTCTAGGCTCTGACGGCACCTGAAACGGTCAAAAAATGAAGAAGATAGCTTCCTTGAAGTCTCCCCTCCTTCTTTGCTGTCTTTGGTTCTACAATCTGCACCTTTGCACACATGAACCTGGAACACGCTCCAAACGCGCGTTATAACCTGGCACCGGGCGCAACCGCGCCAACGGTGCAAACTGTAGGACGGTTAGGGCGCCTCCAGCCCCCAACCGCCTCGGCATGTGGTCATATGCCCATACAACCATAGGCTGGGCACAAAAAGTGGTTGAACTGTTGTAACTCCCGCGCAACCGCATTGTACTATGGTTAAATACAACCCCCACGGGTTATCAAACCACACGCAAAGGTATAACCGTTACATATATTACATATGTGTTAACACATTACACTTTGTGTTAATGCGTTGAACAATGGTTATAACATATATGAAATAGTACTATAGCCAAATGTTCCCGCGCGACTATTTAATACATGGTCGTATTACAAATGCAAATAAAACCGTGGGTCGAGGCTTATGCCCCGACCCGCCCCCTATCCATATGTCACATTGTATCAATTTAAATACAATTCTTCCTGGCTTTCAAACAAGGAACAAGAGACGGACAGTTGGCTATCGCGCGAAAGTTAAAACTTTGGCAAAGGGAGAGGTCCCGGGGTCGAACCCCGCGGACCCATACATTTTATACAAACTCATTCAACCATAAAAACCAATGTTACGATGACACGTGGCACCAAATGGTTGGGCCACGTGTTCACACAACATTACCCACAAGTGACACGTGTCCACCCATGATTGGAAAACCACCATCAAATGAACATATGCCACATCATCAATTGCCACATCAGCATGAGGGTACGGCCTGCCACGTGGTCGTACGGACAGGTACAGTCAACCCCCAAATTTGACCTTTTTGACTCGACGATAAAATCGCGATATCTCCTCCATACGGACTCCGTTCGCGAAAATAAATATACCGCCGGAATCAGGAAAACGAGACGGACGCAATGGCACTGTTTTCGTCTCAATCCGAGCACTTTGAAAATTGAGCAAATTTTGATCCCCTGATCACACCTCCCCATTAGGAAGCTTTTGGACCACCAAAAGACTATCTCAGTCTATGTGAAGATGAGGGTAGAGTTCCCTCACCCTTCCAACCTCAATCCACTT
>JASDQU010439257.1:20821-31213 GCA_032191745.1 Picea mariana
GTCTCAAGGGAAGAGATTTGAGTTGTTGCTTCCCTGTGAATCTTTGGCACTTATCACAAGATTTCACAAAGGCACACACATCTGAAAAAAGAAAAGGCTAATCCAACCCTTAGGATCTTATGAGTTGTGGTATTCTAGTAATGATGGCCTCCACAAATACTTGAATGGAACTGATGCATGACTTCATCTGACTCGTCTTTGTCCAAACATCTCAACAGTAAACCAGAAGGATCTTTCTAATACAAAAGATTATCATTAATGCGGAATTTAATTTCTCTGAGCTTAAGAGCTCGGTCTTGAGTCATGCTAAGTTCAGGAGAAACCTCCAACTTCTACTAAAAATGAAAAATACCTAAATACCACTCACATGAAGACAAATTCTCAGCCACCTATTGGTTGTCATGTTGCTCTTCTGTTGCTACCCCTGTCTGTAAGCTTGTTGAACTTACCCCAATGAAATTTATGCCTGAAAGATCATAGTTCTCTTCTGTCATGAGCTTGGCAAGGCCTTGGCCTTTTACCATCTTGGTGGGCTTCACTTCTATGTCAAACTCAATCAGCTTTGTGATCCATTTGTCTCTCTTTCCATCAATATCAGGCTGGGTCAAAACATCCTTCACAGAGGCTGAAGGAACATAGGCAACAACCTTTACATGGAGGATATAAATTGTGAAAGCTTTTAGTGACTTAATGAGAGCATAGGTTTATTTTTCTATAGGATCATACCTTAGTTCAACATCCTTGAGTGATTTTTTTAAGAAAGCCACCGGATGATCAATACTTTCATCATCTTTCTGTAACAAGACTGTTGTCACTGTGTCATAGGAAGCAAAAGAGAAAATATAGAAGTTCTTGGTGTAATATGGATTGATTAGAGTAGGATATTCCATGATAGCCTGCTTGATATCTTGGAATGAACTTCTTTCACTGCCTATCCATTTGATCTCAGATACCTTTTTCAGCATAGAGGTTATATGTTTCACTAACTCTGCAAAATTAGGAATAAACCTTCTGACAAATTGATCTTACCGAGAAGGGATTGGATATCCTTCTTTGACCTTGTTATGGACAAATTCTGAATGCTTCAACCTAAGCTGGATCAATTTTCACTCCCTCTGCTAAAACAATGTGGCCTATGAGCTTACCCTTCTTGAGAGAAAATTGAGACTTTTTGGGGTTCATCAAAATCTCGAACTATCTGCATTTCAAAAATACTATTTTCATATACTTCAGATGCTCTTCATGACTACTGGAATAAACTGTGATATCATCAAGATAGATGAGGAAAAACATGTCCTTCTCTCCCATAAAGGCTATGTTCATGGCCCTCTGAAAGGTGGCCCCGGCGTTCATTAGCCCGAATGGCATCTTGGTGTACATGAAGGTACCCCAAGGAATAGTAAAGGCATTTTTTTTCTCGGTCATCAGGATGCAAAGAAACCTAGTTATAGCCTGAGAAGCCATCTAGGAAAGACATGACACTGGCTCCTGAAACTCTCTGCAGCAAGTGCTCCATCTTGGGTAGGGGATAGTTGTCTTTCTTGGAGCATTTATTTAGGTTTCTAAAATCAATTCATAACCTGATCTCGCCATTTTTCTTCCTCACTATCACTAGGTTTGCAATCCATTTAGAGTATCGCAATAGAATTATGATTTTGGCATCGAGGAGCTTTTTGATTTCTTTTTCGATTACAAGAAATAAGAGAGGACTGATAGGTCTCAACTTCTGTTTGAATGGGATGGTGTCTTTTTCCAGGGGAATCTTATGTTGAATGACATCAATATTATAGGTTTTCATATCACTGTATTTCTAGGCGAATACATCAGCAAATTCTTTCATAAGGTTGCAATATTCTGACCTCTGATCAACAGTTAACTCAATGGATAGATTTATGAATTTAGGATGACTCTGGCTTACTATATTGTGATCATGGACAGCAGGATCCTTCTCCTTCTTATCAAGTTTGTAGGGGACATTATTTTGGTCAAAAAGCTTCTCAAGAAGCACCAAACCCCGAGGTATATAATTGTTGGGCAGCTGAACAATATCGTGTTGACCCATTTTTTTCTTCAACTTAGGCTTTTTTGATTCCTCTACATTTTGATTTTCCTGGTCAATATGGATATCAGAAAATTCATCTACGACCTGGAGAAATCTACTAAGCTCATCATCATCCTCAAAGACTTTCTAATACTTGACATTGTTAGGTAGGGATGGCCTGTATTTGACTTGGATTTCATAGTTCAGTCTAGGAGGCATGGGAGGAATGAACATATTGGCCTAGACAACAAGGGAATCATCTAGGTGATTCATTGCTCTGGGTATATAAGAAATATCAAAAATGGAGAAACAATCCCTAAGTTTCCATACCTCATCTTTGTAAGATTTCAACCTGACATGTTTTGCTTGGAAGGTATTGTTTACTTGTTGTATGATGAGATATGCATCTCCAAACACCTTTAGACCTTTGATTCCCATATCCTTGGAAACATTTAATACCAACAGCAAAGCCTCATACTCTGCTATATTGTTAGTAGTCTTGAAATCAAGTTTAAAAGACTAATGAATAGCCTCCTTTGCAGAGAAATCAAAACTACATCTGCACCTATTGAGTCTTTGGTACTGGCACCATCAAAGAACATGCTCCATATGGGAGTACTCTCTCCATCAAACTACTGATAAGTAGGATTTGTGAGCTACAAAGGAGCTAGTTGAGAGTCATCTATTTGCAGAATGCATGCCCCAAAGTCCGTGTCCAATGCATAGATGGGATGGTTTACAGAACTTTTCTCATCACTAATGATGTAGGCAAGCTAATTCTCTCTGTAAAGTCTCTTTACCTCTCCTCCAAACACCAGGACTATGGAATACAGAAGATCCATTTGCAGTGTACCACCTAGCCTTTTGCTCCATGAACGTGACAAGAGGAGGCTGAACTTGGGTGGGATATAAGCCACTACAACATCCATTACCATGCTTCTCATTGGCATCTGGGCAAGGTTTATGACAAGGTCTTTTATGAGGCTGAGGCATATGACTTTCCTAGAGTCGAAAGGGAAGAGATCATAGTAAGGTTTTGTGATGTCAAGCCCAACCTCATCCATCACTGCTTTAGGCATAAGATTGTGTGACACTCCTGAGTCAAGCAAGCAGTTGTGAAGGATCTTGTCATGGATATTCAGGGATATGTAGAAGGGTGGACAAGAATCATCTCGGTTCTCAACCATAGGTCCTATAGTCATTGTGGGCTTATCATATTGAAGGTTTACATAATCAGCAGCTATGGGAGTCTTTGGTTAAAGGGACTTCAGGATAGCAGACTTGAATATATCATTCTTCATAAGTTCAGTCAATGCCATAGGTATTTTTACCTTGTGAATTTCTGATTCGAAATTAAATGAATATGATATTTTGTGATAAGGTCTTACCTCATTAGAGGGAGCTCTTAGGGACACTTGTTCCTTAGCTTGGGGATGAAATGTATTCTACTGTTGTTTTGCAAGAGTGGATATCTTCTTTGCAGGAGCAGCAGGTTGCTTGGCAACAACATCTTTCTTTTCTCTAGGGGCAGAAAGCAATGGATTTGAAGCAACAGTCTTAGATCCTAAATTATAAACTGGTTGATCATCTGTCTGATAAAAATATTCTTTGATGCTTGCTCATTAATCTTCTCATTCATGAGGGCCTCCTCATAATCTATTTGTGTCAATAAAGAGGAGTTAGCATCATCCTCGAAGCAATTGATGTCATCTTCTTCTTCAACTTCACCATGAGATAGCTCATGCTCTTCTTCCAGCATGACATTTTGGAAAGGGGCCCTGATCCTTTGGTCTTCAGCTGCATTCTTGTCTCTCTGACGGATCTGGACCTGCTGGTTGTTCCTTCTGTAAGGGAATGCATTAGGATTCCTGGGAGCATAAGCATTAGGATCTTTACTTATTGCTGGTTGTTGACTCTGAATTTTCAGTTTTGACATCTTCGAGGTCAAGCTATCCAACATCTTGGCCATCTTTTCCATTTTGGTATTTGAAGAAGAAGGAGGATCAACAGATGACTTCTTTCTCTCAAACCTTCCTTTAAGTTTCTGGGATGACACAATGTTATATTCAACCTCAAGAGCAGCGTCTTGCATTAAGGCGAGTGTGGCTAACCTTATTTCTCTAAGGATCAAGCAGAATTTTATATCAAAGGAAAAAGAGTAAGTAATCATTGTTGATGCATCAGTTGGCTTGATCTCTGCAGGGATCTTGCCAAACATCTTATTGAATCTTTTGGTGAAGTCTGAAACAGATTCGCCATTTTCTCTTCTTAGATTTCCAAATTCAGTAATATAATACAAAAGGTCTCTTCTTTCTCCTCAATGTTTCAAAAAATCTTCATCTAATTTCTCAATACCTTCCACTGAATTAGCTGGCAATTCCTTGAACCACTTCCTAGCTTGACCATCCAAGCTCTGCACAAAAATTATGGTCCAAACATCTTCCTCAGAAATGTTAATGTTCTCAGCATAGGCATAGAAATCCTCTATGTGCTCTTCAACAGTATAATCTCCAGATCCAGTAAACTTGGGCATGTACTTTTGATAACCTCTTGTTGGCATGGCTGACAAGGGATTGGGAAAAACAAGAGGAGCATACCTATTGGCTAAGATCTGTTCCATTTTTTTCAAAGGAGCAGGCATGGCAATCTTAGGGGTTGATGCAGAGGAAGATGTTTATGTAGATGATGACTAATATGGGACAGGTGGGACTATGGACAATGATGGTGGTTTTACTTCACTGAGGAATGAAGTGGAAGCACTGGCAGAATGACTACCCTGGAATGTGGTTTCTTCAAAATCTGAACAAGGTGGGAAATAAGAAGCTCTGTAAAACTGGCCAAGCAGCAAGGCCAAGTTTTCCTCACCCTTAGAGAAAAGGTCTTGTAAAATATCTTCAAGAATGGGTAAACTGGTATGGGTATAGAAAAAAAAAAATCGAGGATCAGTTTGTGAAGAATTCAAGGAAGAGGAAGAGTCCTCTTCTTGGATAGATTCTACAACTTCTTTTCGTAAGTTAGATATAGTAACATGCTCAGAAATAAGATTTATAACATTATAATAAATTGAAGGCTCATCACCCTTCAATATTTCTGACTCAATTACAATTTTCTAAGAACTAGAAGTTTTAGCAGAAGTGGATTCGACAAGAAGTTCTCTAAATACAAATGAAGGAGTGCTTCTTGAAATACCTGGTCTATATTCTCTTACAGATCTGGAAGTTTGTCTTTGCAGTTCTTTTCCACTTCTGATGATATTCTCAGGGTTTGAAACTGGTGTTGCCAGTGGCCTTTCTTGATTTTCTTTGGTATGAGCCCTTCTCGGAGCCACTTCATTCCTAATGGAGTCCCCGGATAGATGATTACAACCAAAATAGTGTCCACACTTTTTCTATCATCAAAGTTGGATCTATGTTGTTTCCCATGGAAGTTGAGCTTCAATCTCCATTCCCCGGCAGCAGCGCCAATTTGTTATCACTCCAAGAAACTCTCCTTGGTTGTATCTCGGAGATGCTTGGTAACTTAACTATTTTTGTAATTATTTACTCAATAATGGGTGTGTTTTTGTATCAAGATGAATATCTAAATCGCTATATTGTATCTTCAATACATTCTAGTTATATTCAAACAGTACAAGGCCTTCAAGAGCTATTATCAGATAGGTTTGTAAATCAAATGGATAAGAAACCAAAAAATTAACCAGAGCATACATAAACAATATATATGATGGGTCAACAAACTAGTAGTGGATGCTTATGATTCTTGTTTAATAATCAAAGGTAAGATGACAATTACCATAGGACATTTAAATAGAGACAAAGAAATAATTTCAACTCATAGGCATAGAATAGAAATGAAAAGAAAGTCTGACAATAACAATGAAAGAAGCTTGCAGGATGAATATATTAAAGAAAGTGTCTGTATCACAATATCAGTAGAGTCTATAAATCAAAGTCAAACCCTTCATTCCTCTAATATTTTTGGCTTTATAGCCTTTACAAATAGTTTCTAGATCCTAGGACACTGGATCAAATTTTGACAAAAATAGAAAGTCAATAACTGGCCTAAGAAAATAGGCAAAGATCCTATAAAATAGGTCAATTCATATTCTTGGGTGATCTTCATGTCCTTCATATTCTTCGACATCTGTAGTAATCCTTTCGAGGCTGATGGATTTTCATGAGATATTAGAGAAGTCGAAAATGACAGCTGCTAACAATAAAACAGTTTTTTCCCTAAAAATAGCTAACCAATTTGACCTTTCCGCCTTGTAGAGCATCTCCAAAATCAAAAAAGATTTTTGATAAGTATGCCTTTAATTATTATCTATCTATTAGAACTATTCTTGAGGCTTTTGGACAAGGAAAACCTGGATCTGTGCAAAAATACTAACTTTTTGCCCTGTTAGTGCTTTCGGTAGTTAGAATAGACAAAATATGGACCAATTAGCTATTGAAAGCTCTTCTTTCGGTGGCTAATGAACAATCAAAATGTTCAACTTAAATCTATCGAAAGCTCTTCTTTCGTTAGTTTTGAAGACATATCTTGTGACCTTAAATCCCTAACATTTTTCTTCAAGTCCCTAGCTACTCTCCATAAGTTGTTGTAATATTTTACAATCTTCTCATTCTTTTTCTTTTCCTTTATGCTTTCATGTGCTAATATTTCTAAGGCTGAGTTTCTTTCTGCAAAATTCTTTGACAAGGTTTCATATATGGTTTTAATTACCCTTTCTATCACTTCTTGTTGAGCTAACTTCTTTTTAAGTTTCATGATTTCCTTTGATTTACTCTGCTTCATTTTTTTGCTAGATGAGGCATTTGCAACTTGTAGTTCTTGTTCTTCTTCAAGTGTAGGTGATGGAAGATATTCATACTTTGTTGTGAATACATTTACATATACTGCATCTTCATGTCCTGTGGTAACTGGATCTTCATGCCCTATTTCAATCTGGTGCTCTTCATCCTCCGAGTCTGTGTAGGGAAGATTAAGAATTATTTTTTTCACTGGGGGTTCTTCGGCCTTCTCTGTCTCACTGTTGAAGTTTAGTTTCTTCTTAGTTTTATTAGGCTTAGAAGAAGGATAGGGTTAATTAAATGGGACTGGAGAGATATCTTTCCTCCTCCTCTTTCCACTTATGGGAGTAGAAGACTTCTTGGAAGAAGGACTCTTCTTACCCTCTGGTTGTACATCAGTCTAAAAATCATTCCAGAACAAGAAGTAATTCCATTCTTTGCTTCTTCTTTGAAAAAACTCATAAACAAAGAGTTTAATCAAACCATGGTGGGATAACCTACCTAAAACCTTATTGGGATTAGACTTGACCTGATGAGCCATCTTAGATAAGATTTTGTAGAGATAATAAGGCAGATTGAGTGGGTTTCTACCAGTGAAATGGTTCATGAGCTTGAAATGGTAAATCATCACCCTATTATATCTACCTTCACAAGTTATATAAACAAGAATGGATTTTAATAACTGTTTCCATTTCTCTTCAAGGAAAAACATAGGAATGTCTTTCTTCCATACCAAACACTTGTGTTCTGGTTTCAAGTAGGACCTATATTCAACATTCTTTGTGACAGTGGTTTTGAACTAGTTTTCGCCAGTCCTAGGAATATCCATCACCTCAGCTATGAGGGCTTCATCCACCTGGAATTCATCTTGACTGATGACTGCTTTCCTTCCATCGAAATTCAGGGAAAAATCTTATGCCACCTGCTGCTAAGAGCTCTGTAATGTTTTACAAAAATTGTAGCAACCTGCGTCCCTGAAAAGTTGGCATACCTTTGGGTGCGATTCCAAGTAACTAATATCGTCTAGCTCCTTCCTCAGAGTTGATCCTCCTTTCTTCATATGTCACAATGTTCCTGTACACCTGCAAGGAAAATCGGGTTTTGGGGGAAAATTACATAGCGTAGACTTAGGAAGATGTGGCTCGGCTGTGACAAGGACGAGAAGTATGAGGCATGCATTAGAACATGGCATTGATTACAAGGGATGTGAAAGAGTGGCTTAAGATTTGAAACAATCATGGTTGGTGATTGTAATGATGGGAAGTACGTAACCATGTGATTTGATGAAACAACAATTTGAAAAGATTCGACATATCATGCAGAGATCAGCTCCAAGTCTCTAAACGGTTTTCCTCCTATCTTTTTGGTGGCCAATTGCAATTATAAAACCTCAATCCTGATGGTTTAAGCATGTGAAAGGACATACTAACTCCTCCCACGCTCCTGTGATTTCGGTGGCTAAAATAGCCATGAATTTCTTGTTTAAGTTGTCGAAAGCTAAGGCTTTCGGTAGCTAAGAAGCACTTTTGAAGAAGTGCCTAAGCCACCGAAACCTGATATTTGACTTATTTGAAATGAAAACGAAACCAAATTCTTTTTTTAAACATTATTACATGCATAAAGCTCTCAAAAATGAGCTTTAAAAAAATAGAAATGTATTTTTTGAATGACATCGTATCACCTAAAATAAAACAACTTGGTTAATTTATTTGAGGAGATAACAGTATGCATGGTATGGTATGCATTGCCTTCCCATTGCCTTGTATGGTATGCATTGGTAATGGTATGGTATAGTATGGTATGGTATGCATTGGCAATGGCAATGGTATGCATTGGTAATGGAAAAAGTATGCATTGGCAATGGTATGCATTTCATTTCCATTGTATGGTATGCATTGGAAATGGTATGGTATGCATTGGCATTGGCAATGGCAATGCAAATGGTATGGTATGGTATGGTATGGTATGGTATGGTATGCATTGGCATTGGAAATGGCAATGCAAATGGTATGGTATGCATTGACATTGGTATGATATGGTATGGTATGCATTGGCAATGGAAATGGCAATGGTATGCATTGACAATGGAAATGGTATGCATTTCCTTGCCATTTATTTGTATGGTATGCATTGGAAATGGTATGGTATGGTATGGTAAGGTATGCATTGTCAATTGTATGAATTTCCTTGACATTGTATGGTATGCATTGGAAATGGTATGGTATGGTACCACATGCATTGGCATTGGAAATGGCAATGGAAATGGTAATGGAAATGGAAATGGTATGCATTTCCTTGCCATTGCCTTGTATGGTATTGATGCAGGAGAATCTTTCCACCTCAACATTCTCCAAAAATCCATCACATCAGCACACATTCAAGAAAAGGAGAGAGGTGCCAACCCTCTCATTTTCCCCTTGAACTTTTAAATTCAATGTAATTTAAATGTATTAAATGTTTGGAAGCTTGAGGAAATCCGAGTTATGGACTTTGTACAAGATTAATGTAATGTCACCTTTAATGGATGACAAATAGGTAGGTTCAAGTTCGATTCGGATATGTTGGCTTTCAATGTAATTCATGAGGTTAGGTGAGTTGGAGGGAAGGCTTGAGGAGCCCCTTTTTTGTAAAAATTATCTTTGTATCGATTTCGATTAGTCGAGTTGTGATTGAGCGAGTTGAGAGAGCTCAAGAGAGGATAAAGGTGAAATTCTATGTAGTAGTCTGAGCTTGTAAACATTGTACATACATTCATAGATTAATACAAAGAAGTATTTCCTTATATGAAGTTTCCAATGTATGTTTATTTGATTTTGGAATGTCTTTGAATGGTTTATTGTGTGTTTATGATATGTTGTTAGATGCATGTATGTTTCAATTGCAGGGGTAAGATAGAATCCACTATCTGTCTGTGAGTTTGTTTGAGAGTTTTGGGTTCTTTTAGGCTAGTGAAAAGAGTGCACGACATGGTATAAATACCTCTATAGCCAACGCAAGGAGCGCATGTTTTGAATTATTTTTTGAGTTTAGAAATAACATGCTAGGAGGGCACACCAGAACAATTACAAACTCAGAAGGAGACTCAAAGTTACTTAACACTCTATAGGAAAGCTTGTGCAAAGAAAGCGCATCCAGACTTATTGAATACTCTGTAAGCTCAGCAGGGACTGGTTTGAGCAGGTGCAAGGAGTGCACGAGAATCCCTTTAAGGAGAAAAGGGACTGAAACATTTGAAGTATGAGTAAGTTCATAATCTCATAAGGAACCTGAGAGTTTTTGAATACTCTGGAGGAAGTTCTGTGTAGAGAGGTACAAAAGACAAGGTTGTTGAACACTTTGTAAGCTCTGCAAAGAGTGCATTAAGAATTTGTTTGCCAGGAGGGTACAAAATATCCTTTGAAGTTCGAGAACATATAAGCTCAGGAGAATCAACGCAGATTTCTCCCAGGGTGGACTTATCCCAAGTTCATAATCTTAGGAGGAAGAGCATGGAGTACCAGGAGAGCACCAAAAGTGTTCGAAAGAAGCAGAGGGCCGAGACCCTTAGAGATTCAATCA
>JASDQU010439257.1:54983-68273 GCA_032191745.1 Picea mariana
CGTGTTTTTTATGAATCTCATTGTTTCTACATTTGATGTTGATGAATATATGAATTTCAAAGTGTTTGAATTCCAATGTGTATGAATTTTTTTGTATTAATCCCTTGATATTTTTCTAAAGTGATTATAAACACTTGCATTACGCATTGAGGAATAGCTTATGGTGGAAAATATTGCTAAGTGATAAATCCATAAGCAATTAATGTTTCTCAAGTATCATTGCTTGCTAATCAACCATGTATATCTACATCATCGATAGATCATTCCTTCTGAATTATTTGCATGAATGTTGTGGATATCCATATTCTAACTCACAACCAACAATATGGACTACCTCTTGAATTATCTCCATCTAAATCCAATGACAATCCACACTCAAATAGTGGTCACTTGAAAATAGTGTGACCTTAAAAATGGCATATTACAATAATTTATTATAGAAATAAATTTTCTCATTTATTTTTTACATAATTGTAAATCACTTAACAATTTCATCTCAATGTTATTTTCTAGGGCACACACATTATTCCCCTCTTTCTATGCATGACATATATAAAATCATTTGATTTATGTGTAACCCTTCATAAATGCCAAAAAGATTAGTCAAGGCCTCATTAATGCATATGTTTGTTTAGATTGTGCAATGGGTATATGTAAATTTTGTTAAACCAATCAATTATTAATAAAATTTATTCAGTCTTCCATGATGTTCACTAAACTTATTGATTTTGATCAATAGAACTAGAGAGTTCACATGGAAACTAGATCTTAGAATGGGTATCATTTTCCACATGCAAATAAAGGTTTTGAGGTTACATTTCATGACACATCATAGAAAGTAATTCTATGCTACTAAAATTCCTCCAAGGAGACTTGAAACCATTATTCTTTTCCCTTCACCATCTATGAGAGTTTATTGCACATTCCTACCCAATTTTTGGGTTAGAGAACACAAGGATATAAAGGACCCTCCCAAAGCCAATTCCGGAAACCTATTGATTCCATGCCATTGTCATTCCTTTCTAAGTCATTCCATGCCATGCCATTGTCATTTCCACACTATTGTCAATACATTCCATGCCATTGCCATGCCTTTCCAAGCCATTCCATTGCCACGCCATTTCCATGCCTTGCCATATCATAGAATTGTCATGCCAATGTTATGCCTTACCAAGACATTCCATGGCATGCCATTCCATTGCTATTTCATTTCCATGTCATGTCATTTCCATTACTTTCCAAGCAATTCCATGTCATGCTATTGTCATGTAGCTTCCCATTTTAACCTATATAACAATAAATATAACTTTCCATTGTCATGCCATAACATTGGCATGCCTCGCCAAGCCAATAAATGATATTAACTAAGTTACAACAGGATAAATATAACAACCCTTAACACAAGTAATCATTAAATGAAAGGGGGATGAAAATGCAAGAATAAACTAGGGTTTAGATAACAAATGCTTGTTGAAATGCAAGATGACACATAAAAACCCTAGAATATTCAAGAAATCAAGAAATGGTACGATATGGTATGCATTGGCAATTGTATGGTATGGTATTGTATGAATTCGCAATGGAAATGGTATGCATTGGTATGGTATGCATTTCCTTGCCATTGCCTTGTATTGTATGCATTGGAAATGGTATGGTATGGTATGGTATACATTGCCAACGGTATGCATTGACAATGGCAATGGCATGTATTACCTTTCCATTGTATGGTATGCATTGGTAATGGTATGGTATGGTATGCATTGGCATTGGCAATGGAAATGTAAATGGTATGGTATGCATTGGAAATGGTATGTTATGGAAATGGTAAGGTATGCATTGGCAATGGTATGCTATGGTATGTTATGCATTGGAAATGGAAATGGCAATGGCAATGGTATGCATTGCCTTGTCATTCTCTTGTATGGTATGCATTGGAAATGGTATGGTATGGTATGGTATGAATTGGCAATTGCAATGGTATGCATTGGTAATGGAAAAAGTATGGATTGGAAATGGTATGCATTGCCTTTCCATTGTGTGGTATGCATTGGCAATGGTATGGTATGGTATGGTATGCATTGGCATTAGCAATGGAAATGCAAATGGTATGGTATGCATTGGAAATGGTATGGTATGCAATGGCATGCTATGGTATGGTATGCATTGGCAATGGAAATGACAATGGTATGAATTGCCTTTCCATTGTATGGTATGCATTGGTATGGTATACATTGACTTTCCATTTACTTGTATGGTATGCATTGGCAATAGTATGGTATGGTATGATATGGTATGGTATGCATTGGCAATCGTATGCATTGACTTGCCATTGTATGGTATGCATTGGCAATGGTATTGTATGGTACCACATGCATTTTCATTGGCAATGTCAATGGAAACAGTATGGTATGCATTGGAAATGGTATTCTATGGTATGGTATGCTTTGGCAATGGAAATGGTATGCATTGGTATGGTATGCATTGCCCTGCCATTGCCTTGTATGGTATGCATTGGAAATGGTATGGTATGGTATGGTATGCATTGGCATTGGAAATGGAAATGGAAATGTTATGGTACGGTATGGTATGCATTGGAAATGGTATGGTATGATATGGTATGCATTTCCATTGGAAATGGTATGTTTTGGTATGGTATGCATTGGAAATGGTATGCTATGTTATGGTATGCATTGGAAATGGAAATGGCAATGGTATGCATTGTATTGTATGGTATGGTATTGTATGCATTAGCATTAGCAATGGAAATGGAAATGGTATGGTATGCATTGGCAATGGTATGGTATGAATTGGTAATGGAAATGGTATGGTATGCATTGACATTGACAATGGCAATGGAAATAGTATGGTATGCATTGGCAATGGTATGGTATGCATTGGAAATGGAAATGGTATGCATTGGAAATGGTATGGTATGCATTGGCAATGGCAATGGTATGCATTGTCTTTCCATTGTATGGTATGCATTGGCAATGGTATGGTATGGTATGGTATGGTATGCATTGTCATTGGGAATGTAAATGGAAATGGTATGGTATTCATTGGCAATGGTATGTTGTGGTATGGTATGCATTGGCATTGGAATTGGTATGGTATGGTATGGTATTCATTTGCATTGGCATTGGTATGGTATGGTATGCATTACCAATGGGAATGGTATGCATTTTCTTGCCATTGTATGGTATCCATTGGCAATGGTATGGTATGGTACCACATGAATTGGCATTAACAATGGAAATGGAAATGGTATGCTATGGTATTGTATGCCTTGCATTGGTATGGTATGATATGGTATGCCTTGTCTTGGTATGGTATGCCTTTCCTTGCCTTGGTATGGTATGCCTTTCCATGCCTTGTCTTGTTTTTCCTTCACTTCCCATGTCTTTCCTTTCCATACCATGCATTTCCATGTCATGCCATGCCATGACATTCCATACCTTTCCTTGCATTCACTTGGCATGTCTTGCCTTTTCTACGCTATGTCTTTCCATACCATGCCATTATTTTCCATGCCATGTCTTGCCTTTCCTTCACTTGCCATGTATTGTCTTTCCATACTATGCCTTTCCATCCCATGCCTTTCCATGCCATTCCATTCCTTGCCTTGCATTCACTTGGCATGGCTTTCCTTTTCCATGCCATTTCTTTCCATAACATGCCATTTATTTCCATAACATGTCATTCCTTTCCATGCCATGCCTTTCCTTTCCTTCACTTGCCATGTCTTGTCTTTCCATACCATGTATTTCCATGCCATCACTTCACTTGCCATGAATTTCCTTCATTTGCAATGCCTTTCCTTGAATTCACTTTCCATGCCATAAAAGGATTCATACGTAAAAATTACAATCAAAGGATTCGTTAAGAATGTAATTCTACAACTTTTTATCCCATATTTCTTATATAAAAATACTTGCATGAGAATTTCAATGTTTTGGTCAATGAGGCATATTGCAATTTCTAAAGAGGAGGTCGATTTTCAAGAACACTGTGTCAGGAATTTGTGGGTAGTGTAGTCACATGGGTGTTGCCCAAATAAACTTGTGGGAGATTACATTGGATTATATGCCCCCGGACCAAATTGGTCACTTGTCCCTGAATGGATTGAAGAGATGAGTTGCAACTCGCGATAAAACTCAAACCGGGACTCGAATGGGCAAACCGTTAGTTGCATTGGATCTAGAGCATTGGTTTTCAACTGGGGGGGTGGGGCTCCACTATCATTCTATCCACCGAAAAACTATTTGTTGGAGTATCTCTGGCACTAGGGTTTTGGTTAATGAGGAATAGTGCAATTTCTGAAGAGGAGGTCGATTTTCAAGAACACTATGTCGAGAATTTGTGGGTAGTGTAGTCACGTGGGCCTTGGAAAAATATTCTTTTGGGAGCTTACGAAACTCCGTTATGCCACTCAGTTTGGATTTTATGCCACCAGACCAAATTGGCCACATGTCCCTAAATGGCTTGAAGAGGCGAGTTAAAACTCGTGATAAAACTAAAATCGGGACTTAGATGGGTGAATTGTCAGTTGCATTAGATCTGGAGAACCGGGATTCAAAAAGGGGGGGGGGCTCTGATGTCATCCCTTCGACTGAAAAATCGTTAGTTGGAGTATCTTCGACACTAGGGTTTTGGTAAATGAGGCATAGTGCAATTTTTTAATAGGAGGTCGATTTTCGAGAACACTGTGTCGGGCATTTGTGGGTAGTGTATTTGTATGGGCCTTGTCCAAATAGACTTGTGGGAGCTTACGAAACTCCATTATGCCACTCAGTTTGGATTTTATGCCCCCGGACCAAATTGGCCACATGTCCCTGAATGGCTTGAAGAGGAAAGTTTCAACTCATGATAAAACTCAAACCGAGACTCGGATGGGAGAATCACCAATTGCATTGGATCCAGAGCACCAGTTTTCAACTCGGGGGGGGGCTCCGTTGTCATTTATTTGACCGGAAAACTATTTGTTGGCGTATCTCCGGCACTGGGGTTTTAGTCAATGAGACATAGTGTAATTTCTTAAGAGGAGGTCGATTTTCAAGAACACTATGTTGGGAATTTGTGGGTAGTGTAGTCACGTGGGCCTTAGAAAAATAGACTTGTGGGAGCTTACGGAACTCTGTTATGCCACTCGGTTTGGATTTTATGCCCCCAGACCAAGTTGGCCACATGTCCCTGAATGACTTGAATAAGCGAGTTGCAACTCGTGATAAAACTCAAACCAAGACTCAGATGGGAGAACTATCAATTGCATTGGATTCAGAGCACCGGGTTTCAACTAGGGGGCCCCCTCTGCTATCATTTCGTGATTCGAGATCTTTTCATCTAGTGACTTATTAAAGAATTGTATTAAATGAGCATAAACTAAAGAGCACCATAAAGAAGGAAAAGCTCAAAAGGAAAGAGACATAAGCATGAAATATGAACACAAAAACTTGATAATGGATTTTGTCCCTGGTGGACTACATCTTCGAGTCCTGCTCTCAAATGGGTAGGCCTTTTTATTAACTCCACAAAAGAATTGGAAAAAATACATAAGTATACCTCATTCTGGAGTTAAGCTATAGAAGTTTTTCTCATATTAGAAAACAAACATCACCATTATGTTCGTGGAGTCGAATTACCTAAAAATGATTGTCTCCATGCCTCCATCCGAGTCTGGCAGTTTCAGGCCTAAGAGACAAACCTGTCTTGGTTTTTGTGCCCACACCTGCAATTAATGACTGGAAAAATTCTCAAAATTCATGCCTCTGTCTCGAAATTTGTGTCTCTTCTATACGATTGTGCCCTTGGTTCTCCTCCCTGTACATTGGCAAAAACCCCCTTTAAATAACAAATGTGGGTGGTTATGCGTTAATGGGTGTGTTGGGGCGTTGGTTGGTTGAGGTTTAGGTGGAGGTCTCGGGGTCGAACTAGCGCCCCCCCCCCCCTTTTAACACATTGTTACAACCGTTTATTTTTGGCAGTCTGCTCATTTTGGAAGTCGGTGGAATATGGAACCAGTCTGGTGGAACCGTAACTAGATTTGGTGGACTGCCATTAATATGTATTTTTTTTTGGATTTTCGGTTGTTGGGTGTCATTCGACATTTTCCCACTGCCATGTGGCAGTGCATGGCTGGGCCACGTGGCAGCCAATCATTGGCCTATGTCACCTCTTGGTACAGTCAGCCTGCCACGTAGTGTACGGATGCCATGTCAGCCTGCCAATTAGTGTATGGATGCCACGTGTATTGTATGGAATGCCATGTGGCACATTTTCATTGGTCCACATGTCAGCCTAAAAATTCCAAAAATGAGTGACACGTGGCCGCCTTTGGTGTAACAACCCTAATTAATTCTTTAATTATCATAATTAATAAATATTAGTTTAATGAATTATTAAAATAGATTTTTTTGAAGACATTATTATAATATAATTGTTATTAGTAGTTGAACCAATTTGTGGGAGGGATAAGGTGGTTGAGTGATTAATGAGGGGAAGGTGGTGGATAAGGGAGGAGAAGGAAGATAAGGGGAAGAGGAGGACTCGGGAAAGGGAGGTCTTTTGGTTGAGTGATATTTTTAATTGATGAGAGGGTGAGAAATTTGAAGAGGCAGAAGGAGAAGGGAGGAAGCAGTTTGGGTTGCATCTGTTCTGCATTTGTTTTGCTTACATCTTACATGAGGACTCTCACAGGAGCACGTGTTGCTGGGAATTTTGGGCTCGGGGGCAAGAAACCGTAAGGAATCCTAGGGCTAGGGAGTCGGAGAGGTTGTTCCTAACTAGCTGGGAGGTTAATCAGTTTGGGCAGGATTCATCAACTTCAATCCAGCTTCAGTTTAGCATCAGGTTGAGCTTCAATTTAGCATCAGATTGAGGTAAATACATTTCAATATCATTATGTTCACCATTATATTGTTGTTTCTATTCATCATTATATTGTTGTTTATGTTCATCATTATACTGTTAAAACTGTCAATTATTATGATGGAACAATATTATTATGTTGGTAAATAATGAAATAATTAAGATAGAAGTAAATAAGATAGAGTTTCTATAATTATATTGATGTTTTATGATGCTCTGTATGCACAAGCCTTACATTTGGTGTTGCCACATCATCATGTTGAAGTCATGTTGATGTCATCATGACACATGTCGCCCTCTACACTTGCCACTTATGTTGTATAGACAATGACGTCATCATTTCTAATGCTAACATCAATAGTACAGATGTTGACTCATCCTTATTAACTGGGCTAGGTTGACCAAAAATTTGACCGCGGATATCTTTTGATCCGTAACTCTGTTTGACGAGTCGTTTGCACCGTTAGAAATATTGTGACACGCTCTTCCTGATTATGCCATTTTCATCAAGTTTTGGGAAATCTGAATTTTTTCCCTTTCTCTATCTATTGAAGCCATTATGAGCGTCCTGAGTTGCCTCTATGAGTTCTAAGTTGTTCTTGGCCTTCTCTGGATCCTTTTTGGATCACACCTTCCCACTAAGATATTTTAGGACCACCAAAAGCTTTCGTCAATCAACAAGTAAGTGAGGGAAGAGTCCCCTCACTTTGTCCTTCTCAATCCACTTTGTCTTGCTTGAATGTGTGCCCTTTAATCCTACTTGAAGATAATCAACATCACCCCTATGTGAAGTCCTCATCCTTCTGTCCAGGATGATATCTTCCTATAACTAATCCAAGTACTCAGGTGCAAACTCATCAACTGAAGGTATTGAAACTTCCTCATCTTGATCCATGATCATGGGAGGCTCAAAAAGTTTCAAGTTCTCTACGTTCACAACGGAGTAAATCTGCATATAAGGTGGAACATATAGATGAAACGCATTGATACCACTTTTCTCCAAGATAATGAAGGGTCCATAAAGAATGGGCTTGATTTTCTTGCCTTCACCCTTCAATCTCTCCTTGTTGATGTGAATCCATACCCGGTCTCCAACCTAGAACCGATGATCAACCCTATGCTTGTCATGCCAAGCTTTATACTGTTCTTTAGTTTTCTCCAAATGTTCCCTGACTGCCTGATGTATCTGTTGGATCCTCTGGATGAACTTGCGGGCTCTATCCTCTATTAGTTCTTCATTCACATCGGCATCTCTCCCATACATCAAGTCTAAAGGAACCTTGGGTAAGTACCCAAAACATGTCTCAAAAGATGAACTCTGAGTGGATGAATGTAAAGCTCGATTGTAAACATGGTGTACATAGGGTATATTTTATCCCATAACTTGGGATGCTTATTGAAGTAGCCTCGAAGCAAAAGTACCATTGTTTTGTTTACCACTTATGTTTGTCCATCAGTCTCTGGAGGGAAAGCAATGCTCCTCTTCAATTTGGTATCCATCATTCTCCACAAGCTGGTCCAAAAGTCCCCAAGGAATCGAGTATCTCGATCCGAGACAATGGATGTGGGTAACCCAAAGTGAATCCAAACATACTAAAAGAAGAGATTATCAGTGTAATATCCCTAAGGCCGAACCCAATTGTAAATGTAAATACAAATGTACTTAAGTTGGTGAGTTGTTTTGATATCATTTTGTATGCACATTTCATGGCATAGTGCGTGCATGTACTGTGCAGTAAAATGAGGAAGTATGCACATTCTTGGGTACCACGCGCAACAACTTGAGTGCGTGATTGTGAGGCCAGCGAGCCTTTGTGTATATGCTTCATTTTATAGGCTAGCGAGCCAGTTATTATGAGCTAGGATGATTATGTTTTGATTAGGCCAGAGAGCCTAGATTTTAAAGGCTAGTGCGCCTATTTTTTTACATATCTCATAATTAATATAAAATATATCGTTGCACACAGACCGACCATGATAAAAGAGATGGGGGAATTAAATACACTGGTTAGGGAAAGGGAGGGGCTAAGTTAACGAAAGGATCTAAGCTAGGAAGCTTAAGACAAAAAGGAATATTATATTAATATTTCTTAAATCATAAAGTATGGATAATTATTTTATCCTAAGTTCTAAAGTTGGGTACAAGTGGACCAAAGTAGCTCCCAACATGACAAGTGTCAAGTTGGGGACATGCATACATATTGTTGGGACTTAGTTCATTTCCTGGCATCTTTTCCATCATTCCATCCATCATTCGGCATTGACTCCATGACCATTTTCACACACAGTCAGTTAGCTTTCAAACATTCATTTCACTGGACCTGAACCTGTATATGAAGCCATATCTGTTTGGGTAGTTGTTAGCTTAGGAGATGGACTGAAGAAGAAGGTTGTCAAACCCATGGGATACTGAAGAGGTGGGTTGTCAGGCCCATGAGAAAATTCTCTTTGGATGAGAGAATTGTTGGGGAAGTGATTTCCTAAAGGTGTTAAACTACAGTTGTAGGGCTCTGAGACTTCATGTTCGGCCTGTTGCTGAAGCCCTGAAAGGGAAGTGGGGAAGCCGAGGGACTGTTGAGAAGAGAAGGGGCACAATTCCTGGGGTGGGATAGGCATGTGGGGAATGAGGGACTGTAGGTTTTCATTTGAGTGAGCACCTGAGACGGAGTCTTTCCTATTTTCCATGAGCCATTAGCCTACTTAGGAATCCCTTTACCCAAGTGGAGTTTAGTCCCAACTCAGGGGTGACCCACTACTGAGAGTGATGAGTAGTGTGGTTTAAGGTTCGGAGGTTCGTGGAAGGTCTGCACGCAGTTGGTGATATTCTCACAAATATAAGTGTCAATTGGGTGATAAATTTACATGTTGCACTGTTATTTACGTGTTTATTTTATGGGTTTATCTCATGTGTGTTTATAACTGTCTAAATGTTTATGGGTATTTCCTGTATATGTTGCATGTCTATGTTTACTGTTATTTCAGTTTGAATTCGTGCATTTACGTAATGTATTTGTCTGTTACATTTTATATATAAAGCTTCTGCAAGAGTGTTATGTGTGTATGTTTTAAATGCATGCAGTTAGAAAAATTAATGTGGCATAGCTCAGTTGCATGTTGGGTATGTTACAGTATGTTCCACATAGAGATAGAACAGTAAGAGTTCTATGGCATAGCATGGTTCGGCATGGATGGTCGTGGACATTAAAATATGGTATCAGAGCTTCAGTTTTCAACACTGAGCCTAGATGGGCCGAGAAATTTGAGTTGACGCGAAATTTCACAGAATATTTATTTCGAACGGGCCAAATTTTGAGTTGCAGAGCATCCATGGTAAATTTAGAAACAACGATGTGGAATTGGGAAAAGCCCCAATTTCTCTTGTTAAGTTCATGAGAAAATGGAGAAATTCGTCCAAGTGGTGATATATTATTGTTTTAATATCTGTTTTAGCAAATTCAGACCTGGAATTGGTCGAATTTGAAGTTATAGTGTAGCCATGACAGATGGAGCGAGATTAATAAATAAAATTCTCAATTCGTGAATGATTTTTGGGTAAATTCGTTCCGGAAATGTCAACCCACGGTGATCTATTGCTATAGAGGTTTAACTGGTGTTATTAGGTTGAAATTGACCGAATTTCATAGTTGCAGAATGTCTATGGTAATTGGGAAAAAGCCCCAATTTTAGCAGTGGAATTCACGAGGAATTGAAGCACATAAAAATGTATGTGCACAGGTGGGTGCACTAAAATGCACAGTGAAGGCTTATGATATGTCAAAAAAACTGGTCACTGCGCGGAAAAATGTTAGTGTGCGGATGTGCACACTAAATTTTGCTGCCACGCAGAAAGATGTTAGTGTGCACGCTAAATTTCGGTGTTGCGCAGAAAAATGTTAGTGTGCGGGTGTGAACGCTAAATTTTGGCGACGCACAAAAAAATGTTGGTGTACAGGACCACGTGATAAATTTATCATTTCGCGGTGTGCACACACATAATAATGACACGCGTGGTGTGCACAATATTAGCAGAGCGCAGAGGAGTTTGGTTGGTGCGTGCGCAATGTGGATAAATGTTGTCGTGCGACAACTTAGTTAGTGGTGCACGCAAAGTTTTAGTGCACGGTGGAGACATACTAAACTTTGGAATGATTCATCACGTCGAGTGAAATGTGTGTGGAATATCAGCGCACGGCACAAAAATTGTGTGCAATGGATATTGGCGCGCGACATAAAAGTAGTGCGCGCAGTTAGTGGCGCAACAGAGAAGTGATACATAGTACTTTTAAAGTGCGCAAAACATGATTTACCTTGTGTTGTTGTTGTGCATTGTGAATATGGGTTTACAAGATGAATTTGTGCACGCGAATTCGTTTGAAGGGTGAACAACAGCAGAAAATCAATGATTTTTTGCAACATTTTATATCATTTGAACGCCATCTTTTTGCAGTGTGTTTTTGAGGGCTTTAAGAGTGTTTTAAGCAACTCAAAAACCATGAGACAGAGGTGTATCAAAGGCACACTATGTCTCTACAACTCAAATGAAAGAGCTCGGATAGATCTTTCAAATGATGTAAATTGTTCGTCAAACAAAGCTTTTTTAGGAAAGTTACAGCCGAAACGGTGGAGGGTAAATTATATGACCCAACTAACTTCAAAGGGCCATAACTTTCTGCTCCAGAATCAGATTGAGGCGCAGGAGAATTCAATGGAAATCTATTGAACTGTAGAAGATATTCCCAGAGATGAATTAAATTTCTGGGCAAGTTAAAGATGTTTAAAATGGAAAAGAAGGCACTTGTAGCATTCCAGACCAAAAACACAAATTGGCCTAGACCTTCAATAGGTTGTAACTAGCATCCTAGAACCCAAAATGAGGTGAAACTTGGACAGAATTTCCATAATATGTTTATTCAAAAACCCAATTGAGATAATATGAAAATTCTAATGGAGTAGGTGCAAAAATGCATAAATACAGTGCAGAGTTGCACCAAGTTGAAAAATGAACAGAAAAATTAATGGGAAATTTCAAATGACCATAACTTTCTTCTCTAGACTCGGAATTGAGCATGTGAGAAGGAGTTGGAAAGGTCTCGAATAGTGGAATCTAAATATACACCCTGAAAATTGATCTGGGCATTCAAATTTTCAAGAAATCGGAAGAAAGGATTCTGATATATTATTGAACCAAAATGGTTCATATTTTTCATGAAATTGCTAAAACAGTTAGTCTGACAAAGTTTTGTTGGCTGCACATTTTGTAGAGTTAAAAACAAATAGATCAGATCAAGATCAGTGGAGATTCCATAGGAATGGAAGAGGAACAAGGGACTTACAGTCAGCAAGATGAGAGCAGAAGGATGGATGTCCATTTGGGCATTGAAGGAACAAACTCCAATGGACATGGAGAAGGAAGAGATGAAAACATGAATATGGCAGAGACCATTACAAATTTGCAGAATAATTTCCAAAGCCATAAAGTTGATAATGAAAGTCTTATGAGAGACAAGGAGCAACAGGATGACTTCAACATGAAGTTATTGGAGATCTTTAACAGAATAGAAAAGAAATTGGATAAGGAGAGTGGCTCAATCAAGTCAGGAAATCACAGGTCTCATGATGAGAAAAGAAAAGCAAGAAGTGTTAGTAGGAATCACCACCACTCCCCAAGGAATTCAAATAAGATATCACACAGCATCTTAAGTCCATCTCCTATCAGAAAGAATGAGAGATCTAGAGTGGATGATGTAGAATTCTTGCAGAAACCCCGATAGATCTAGAATTCTAGTTAAATCGAACACAAACAATTTGTTGATATTCAAGAGATGAGAGAAAGTTTTTTCTTCATAAATTAGAGAATTATATTAATAAAAAATGAATATACATGAGAAACCATCCTTAAAAAGAAGAGAGGATGTGAATATATAGAATTTCCAACATAGAAATTCTAGTCAAAAAAAGCTAGAAATAGCTAAAATAGGTGTCATAAGCTAAGGGAGACCACATAGTTCGACCTAGACCACTAAGATACATGTCACACACTCATTAATGTCCATAAGAATCAATTGATGTGCATCATCTCACTTAATCTCACTTAACTGACAAGAGAAGCAGTTCCAACTCACTTAACTGACCCGAAATAGTAGTTACTAATAATAGTAACGGAAACAATCATTAATTAAGGAATAAATATCTCACTCAAAGAGGAGGTGCACATTACCGAATA
This sequence comes from Picea mariana, assembly GCA_032191745.1. Classification (NCBI taxonomy): domain Eukaryota; kingdom Viridiplantae; phylum Streptophyta; class Pinopsida; order Pinales; family Pinaceae; genus Picea; species Picea mariana. Next base: position 68,071 of record JASDQU010439257.1, read on the forward strand.
ATAGATTATTTTTTTCATGGGGGAGTTGGAATAAATCATGAATAAATCAAGAAAATCAAGAATAAATTGAGAAAATCAAGAACCAGGAGTTGAGTCTTGATCTAAAATTAGCAGTTTTCCCTAAAATGTAGGGATGAGGCGCCCTTCTTCTCTATGTGGCCAAATTAGGTGAAATAAAGTGTAAATGAATGTATTGACCAAGA